>JAIPRK010000076.1:130450-245585 GCA_025469195.1 Chaitophorus viminalis
TATATGGTTAAGTTTTCAAAGTATTTTGACATATTTTGACTTATTTATAGACAATTTAAATTTTCGATTTTTGTAAATTTTTTTTTTTTAAACACCTATAAAATTTAATTGGCTGGCCAAAAACTCTCGAAAATTTAATACTTTTTCAATTGTATCTATCTACCTAGGTATGATTATTTTAATCAAAATCTGTTGAAAATTTTTATACATCAATAATTATCTATTTCAAACCAGATTTTTTATTGTCATTAATATTATTTGTAATATTTAATAATTTTTAATAAATTATTTATGTATGTAATGATACTTTATTATTAAAATTAGAAAATTTATTTGCAACTTTTAAAGTGAACAAAATAAGTCTTAAGATGTGTTTTATTTTTTTAATACTATTTTTTAAACCTATAAGACTTACAGAGAAATATTTTATTTTATTTCCTATAACAAATCACTATTTTAAGTTTTTTTTATTAGTTACGACTTGTATAAATTACTATGAGTGAAGTACGAATATGTTTTTATTGTAGCTACCGTAATATGATTAGTTTTACATTTTCAAATATTCGGTCGTTTTATTTTGAATAATAAATATGATATAACTCAAATAAAATTGATTATTTTTCGAATTGTCAATGTTATCTAATTATTTCAATAGAATAAACTGTGTGACTTTGCCATGTGTATATAAATTATGAGGACAATTCCATAATAAAATTATTAATATTTACATAATTATTGGGGCATCCAAGTAATTAATTAATAATATTGGATAACTGGTTGGAAATGTCAATGATAAGTCAACTCGGTTGGATGTATTACTTTATACCACTTACCATTGCATTTTTATTTAAAACTTACTTTATGATAATCATAAATTTGAATAAAAAATAAGACAATTATTATTTGTTTTGGTTTGTTTTGTTTCCCAATAATAAAAGTGATTAAACACTCCAATGCACTTCTACAGAAGTCCTTAAACATCTTAATCTGGTTACAGTCAATGACGTACTGTAATGACGATAATGTTTTTGTGAACTACGCTTTAAAAAACCAATATATGCTTAAGTTTCGTAATATTTTTTAATATAATATGCTTATCGTATACCCTTTACTTTTATTTTTAAATTATTCCAGACCTGATGATTTCATGTGTATACCGAGTAAATCTATTGCATCGTATTATTATTATTTTTTTTTTGTGAGATACTATATTTAACTCCTTTATTTGTATTTTAAAGTATAATAAACTAGTTGGTCATTCGAGTGCTTTTAGATTCTGAAGGGAGTGATGGAATCTATTGATTTTACAATGAACTGTTTTTTTTTTTTTTTTTTTGTGTCTGACAACAACTTTTTTTGCAGTAAAAATTCTTCGATTTACTTGTACAGCAACATTTCTGAAAAAAAAAAAGTGAATGTAGATGGTACTTGAACAAGTCAAAAATCCAAATTTTTTAATACTTTTTGAAAAAATCGAAAAAAACGATACAAAAATTACGAAAAAACGAGAAATTTTACGCAAAATCACGTTTTTACAAAATACATTTTTTTTAAATGCTCTAACTTAAAAACAAAAAACCGCAACAACTTGAAATTTTCACCAAATCTTTATATTACTGTTCTCTATACATGGTTAAGTTCTCAAAGTATTTTGACTTATTTATAGACAATTTAATTTTTTGAATTTTGTAAATTTTTTTTTTAAACACCTATAAATTTTAATTGGCTGGCCGAAAACTCTCAAAAATTTAATACAAGGTTTGTAATAAGCTTAACTTATCTTAACTAGAAAATATCGGTGATCGTTTCACTCAATTTTTTTTTATAAGCTCATTAAGCTCAAATTTGTGTAAAATGTGTCAAAATCACAATAATTTGCAAGTTATTTTGTAGATAAAAATTCATAAAATTTTTTCTGTTTATACTTAAGGTTCAAAATTTTGACACTAGTTTGTCCATAAGCTTATCTTCAAAAACATATAAACAAATTCTACCGGACCCAAAGGAAAATATTTTATGACCGTTTGAAATTTAAATTTTTACGAAATTGTATAAAATAGCAATTTATGGTCAAACGGTTTTAAATATTTGTTATAATTCAAGAAGTATAAGTCGTAGAAACTTGAAATTTTCCCTAGTTGTTAAGATAGACATTTACTTTATGTCATTTTTTTTTCAAAATATTATATTGATTTTTAAGCGACTTATAGGCATTTAAAAAATTCGTATTTTTTACATTTTTTTTTTATAATCGGTGATAAAAAAAATTGACTAATACAAAATACTTGAAAATTTAACAGAAGATTCCACTGAGGTAGTTTTTATTGTCATTCAAAAATTAGTATAATCCATAAGCACAATTTTTTTTATAAGTGTTTGAACAGGGAATATTGACATAAAATTACATGTAAAATATAATATAATATATAAAATTCTAGACTGAGAAATCATATCGGTTTTTTTAAAATGCTCTTACTCAAAAACGAAAAACCGCAACAACTTGAAATTTTCACCAAATCTTTATATTGATGTTTTCTATATATGGTTAAGTTTTCAAAGTATTTTGATATATTTTGACTTATTTATAGACAATTTAAATTTTCGATTTTTGTAAATTTTTTTTTTTTAAACACCTATAAAATTTAATTGGCTGTCCGAAAACTCTTTAAAATGTATTAAAGGATTAAATATAAGTTACACTTATTGTAACTAAAAAATATTGGAGATGGTTTCACTCAAATTTTTTTTATAAGCCCATAAAGTTCAAATTTGTATAAAATATGTTAAAATCGCGATAATTTGCAAGTTATTTTGTGGTTGAAAATTCATAAAATTTTTTCTGTTTATACTTAAGGTTCAAAATTTTAACACTAGGTCGAAATTGATAATATTGTGCTTCGCAGAAGTTAAAAAAAAAAATTAAACATATATCTGCATCCGGTTTACCTCATTTCAACACGAAATTTAATAATAATAGTGATCTAAAACTTAAGCTATATGTTTTGTGTATTGTGACAGTGTACGATAAGAACAGTAAATCTACAATGAATACTATATAAATAACCTCATTTGTATATTGCATCGGATTATTAATAGGTAGTTAAAATCCTCAGAATTTATAGACTGTGTTATGAATAATGCTATTATAAAATGCATTCGTTTTTTTTTCTAACAAAGTTATTTCAAACATTAATTATGACTATACCAAAGGAAATTAAAAAAAAAAGTATATATCAAATGAAAAAAATTTAGCCTATCACTTAATTGGCATTATAATATTATTGCGTATAGTTGTATATCTTTGCTTGGTGCAGTAAAACTATTTACCAAGAACGGCTAGAACATAATATAGCGGTCTCCCATAGAATTTTCTCATGTGAGAACGATATGTGTTCAATGCAGTTATTTCATTCATTTTTATGTATTACAATATATTAATAACTATAATAATCGTATAATTCATGTATATGACGTCAATAGTTTTTCATTACGACTTAAGTTTATTATTGCTAAATAATTAAACCAGTTTGAAAATTCTACAACTTGTATTATATACATTCGTACCGGTACATTATTTATCCCAACAGACATATAAATGTGAAAATAAGAGCCAAGTTCGGTCTTAAGAATATACATAGTTGTCGACTTTGCCAACAAAATAATCGAAATATAAATGGGTGCCAATTTCTGTAGATAATCCTGACATTTATTTATAAGGACGTATACCAATTTAAATTTTATAAAAACCACAATTTCTGGTTTTTGTAGTTACAACGGTGTTTGCCATTTAAAAATATAATTTTTTAAATTTGAACATTCAAATTATTTACAAACAGTAGAATAAATTGAAAGATTTGACGTCACTAGTTTTCACATGTGCTTATACGCTATCCATTTTTTTTTTGCCAATCCACTTACTATCATTATTTTTAGATTCTGAACGGAGTGATGGAATCTATTGATTTTACAATGATGTTTTTTTTTTTTTTATTTATTTTTTTTTTTTTATCTAAAACACCTTCTTTGGCAGTAAAAATGCTTCCATTTTCATAAACAACAACTTTTATGAAAGGAAAGTGAATGTATATGGTACTTTGGCTTGTTAAAAATCAAACTTTTTCAATATTTTTAAAAAGCATAAAAAAAAACAGGAAAAAAATTACGAAAAAACTGGAAATTTTTACGCAAAACCATGTTTTGACAAAATACAATTTTTTAAATGCTCTAACTCAAAAACGAAAAACCTCAGATACTTGAAATTTTCACCAAATCATTATATTGGCGTTTTCTATAGGTACATGGTTAAGTTTTCAAAGTATTTTTACATATTTTGACTTACTGATAGACGATTAAAAAACGATAAAAAAAAAAATTGGCTGTCTGAAAACTCTTGAAAATTTAGTACAAGGTATATTATAAGTTATACTTATCGTAACTAAAAAATTTGGAAATCGTTTCACTCAAATTTTTTTTATAAGCCCATAAAGTTCAAATTTGTATAAAATATGTTAAAATCGCGATAATTTGCTAGTTATTTTGTAGCTGAAAATTCATAAAATGTTTTTTGTTTATACTTAAGGTTCAAAATGTTTACACTAGGTTATCCATAAATTACTCTTCAAAAAACTATAGGAAAAAAATTTTAGCGGAATTTAAGATAAAACATTTATGACCGTTTTAAATTTAAATTTTTACATAATTGCATAAAATAACGATTAATCTTCAAACGATTTTAAATATCTTTTATTATTCAAAAAGTATAAGTCGCAGAAACTTGAAATTTTTACCAGTTGTAAAGATTGGTATTTTCTTTAAGTCATATTTTTTTTCAAATAATATATTATATATTATACCTTCTAGACCAATATATCATCTCTGTTCAGAATCGTTATTCGTATACAATGATAATATCATTGCATTCAAATGTAATAAATACATTGTAATGACCTTTCTATAAACGAGGTGCACTCCACCCCTACCGTATAGCAGAGCGAGGCTCATCCGGTTCTTTTTTTAAGTTACTGTTTTATATTGTAAGCTTTTCTAAAAATTTGGTTTGCTAGTAAAAAACGATTAACTAGCCAAGTCAAGTCTTGATCTTATTTGACCTAAGTTATATGATGTGTGTAAATATTTCGACTGTTTAAATTTAAAAAATTACATTTTTAAATAGCAAACCTTTTTGTAGTTACAAAAAAAAAAGAAATTGTGGTTTTTATAAATTTTAGAATGGTGTATGTTCTTATAAATAAATTTTAAGTTCCCTATAGAACTTTTCACCATTTATATTTCAATTATTTTGTCGACAATTGCGTATACTGAATTTGGCTCTCATTTTCACAGTCATGTTTTTGTTGGGCATCTATTTTACTTCATCCGTATTGTTGTGCATGTTGGATGAATGACCTTACTGTACGATTTTAATGATTTTCACAAAACTATCATCTGCACAATGTTTCTGTACGTAATAAATCATTCTGTATTATAAAACTATAATAATTATATTTATACGGTTTGTCGGTTTTTATGGGCAACTCCTATTTCAATATGTTGATTGGATATTCACTAACGTGTCTTAATTTTTTTTTTCACTTCACTCGCTTTACTTAGCTGGATATAATATATATATATACACAAAGTATATTTTCCTATGACAAATTAATTAAAACACAATATAATATTATGTAAAATTTATTTGCATTCACCGTGAACATTTTCAGCGAGTGTTCATGGCGTTAAACCATAGGTGTTAAAAATCGATTACTTGGAAGATATTTCAAATCGTTAGAATTAATTTTTCTGATTTTTCCTTTGTATACATACTATTAACCAATCAAATGCCAAATTTCGACTTTCTAGATCAGCTGGAAGTGGGTTAGGTTTTTGATCTCTTTATCAGTCAGTATATAATATAGGTGATATAATATATATTAGATGTATATAGTTTTAGACGTTAATATCCTTATAACCATTTGAGCTATAATCATGAAATTTGAGGTTCTAGCTCATCGAAGGAGTTTTAATAAATAAGCTAAATTTCATATGTATATCGTATACGTTAAATAGATTTTGAGTTATTAAGGGGTCAAAAGTGACTTCAAACGGTTCATGTAATGTATACACGACTAAGGCTACTGCGTTGCCAGTTCCAAGTGGCTTGAACTTGCTTGAAACGCTGCTGCGTGTCTCAATGTACTATGTGTCATACCTGATGACGTGCGTCAGTTCTTGGTTATTAAAAGTTTTAGGATTTTCAACCATAGATTTATATCATATTGGTGGGTCTTCGTGAAGCGATCTTCGTGTAGTTCATACTCATAAATATATCAAATCAATAGGTTATGGTCGTTATGGGTGTATATTGTAAGGATGTCATTAATATATTATACATCGTGAGCGTTTTATTTATTTATTTAAAAAAATGCTCATAATTTTACACAACCTTCATTAAATGAGCTAAAAATGTAAAAGTGAAAATGAACGAATACCTATTAGGCTATCCATTAACAGAAATAAACACTATTAATGTAAATGTAATCCAACAATAATTATCAATTCTTGACTACTTTGTTTAGCTTAAATGTATGAAATATTTCTAGTTAGTAATGACATTTAAACTGGTTATTTTGTATAGTCTAGTTTAACGTAATGAAATATCTGGATTGAGAAATGATATTAGTGTTAACATATTTAGTTTACAAACACTGATTACATAATATAACGCAATAATACACTATACACAAAGGTTTTATAAGTTCTTATAAAAATACCTAGGCGTTAGTTGTTAGACAATATTCCTACTCTGGATCGAGCTCGCTCGATTATACCTTTTTTACTTATGTTTTGTGATATACATATTTTAATTTCAGTCCCACTATAGTAATTCATTGTTAGAAACGTCAAAATGTCATTTGTATACTTTTTTATTCACTTCTATAACTGAACAATTATAATTAAAACTCGGATTTTTATGCAAATGCATAGTCTTACACTTGATTTATAATAATTCTGATTAAATATCTTGACGTTTCGTAACACGTAGATTCTGCTGTTAATTTTTTTTTTTTTTTTGCATAATTTTGCATATTTCTGGTTAATTACATAAAATGTGCATATTTAATAATATTACTAAATAAAATATTTTAAATTTTTCTCAAAGTTTCATACATTTGTACTTTTATATAATGCATTTCTGATAAATACGAGTATAATTCAACCGAATAAAACTATGATAATTCTATCAAAAATGAGCTTTTGGTATTTCTATCAAATTTCCAATATATAACAAACATTATCACGTGTCTAGAAAAATTTGGTCTTAATTTTGAAAAAAGTTTGGAACTGTTTCAAAATATTAAAAATAAATTGTGTGAAGGAGAATGAGGTATTGAATTTGCTAAAGTAAAATCAAAAAATTCTGAATTATCACAAATAAAAAATTTTTAGAATAATCAGTGGAGAAATAAGTTATGATGATGAAGACCTTGAAGAGTTGTCACCGGAAAATATTTCTTGTTTCAAATATGCACCTATTGTGTCAGCAGACGTGGAAAGAAGTTTTGCAAAGTACAAGGCGATGCTACGTGACAATCGTAGAAGTTTTCAATTTGATAATTTAAAAGCATAATTTTTAATATCATGTTGGTACTCTTTCAATAATTAATATACATTTTTAAGACTTATAGAAATTTTAAGTTCGGATATTTAATTTTTTTTAACACAGTAATATATTTTTTGCATATTTTTGAATTTTTGAGTTAATAAATATGTGCATATTTAATAATAATTTTTGTATAAACATCCGGGCTTTAAATTTATAATTGTATATTTGCATTATAAATTATAATTAATAACCGTTAGTGGTATTAAGGATTAACAGGATATTATGTTTCGTAAAGAAATAATGGGTGTAAAGAAATAATGCTCATGCAATTTCAACGTAGTTTGTATAATAGTGGTTATGTATATGATAATAGTAGTTTATATTATAATGCATTACCTACATTACGAGTATAATATGTAAATAAAATGATGTACGTATTATGTATTATAAATTATAATACATAATTTTAAAAACTTTCATAGCATCAAAAAACTATGAGGTAAAGTTTTGACATTTGACGACTTTGGCTGACTAGAAATAAGTGAAAATCACGTATGATTCACATTGTACCTAAAGCTAATATTACTCCGGGATTTTCCAATTTACTTTCTAGCATCAATCAAGATTCAAAAATATGACTTATACTTAAATTATGTACGCATGTATGACTAATGTACTTTTCACAGCATCATTCTTCTGGGAATTTGTAGTTTGTACCATACCTAATATTATGTAGATATGCATTATACTCTATATATGTATTTACTATTTACCCGAAGTCACATGAAAATACCCGGTCCCGGTGTATAATTTGGATTATGATTCAAATTTTTGCATAATATCATATTTATATATGTATATTTATATTTAGTATTGTTGAATGTAGATAAGCAAGAAAACTACTCATCTGTGAGTGCCGGTTACCAACAATATTGTGATCATATCAATAACAATAACAATAACAATTATAATAATAATTGTCAATCGAAAATTTCTTAGTACAAAAAAGATATTTCAATCAATAGTACATTTGATAATCATTTGTTTTTTTGTTATTTGCACAAAATTCACCAGGTTATTTCTAAATAATAATTCTTAACTCTATTCAGTTCCATACACGTTTTTACAAATAATAGATAATAATTGTATTATAAATTTATTATATATGAAAGTAAATACTACAATCACAATACATGTTGTGAGTGATTCATTTATACGCAATTCGCTCATTTGTAATATTTGATTTTTCCTCAAAGGAGTTATCGATATCATCATATTAATTTGTTCAAATACTGAATTATTAATTCAAGCGAAATAATAACCGGAGTTAAAGATTTAATTTCGGACAATATTGTACACAACCATTTTAATAATTTAGTATCCGTAATTTATATTTTTATATGACAATAATACTGTAATAATGTACAGTTGTTTACAAGTACCATATTAATTAATTTTTTTTTAACATAGTTACTAATTTACACATTATAATATTCAAGTATATCCTGTTGTTATAATAAATAAAATAATTATAACTTCTAGGATGATAAATAGTTAATTATTAAAGTTAAGAGATAGACGATTATAGTTGTATGAATGAATGACTACTGTCTACTTAATTTAGTTTCAAGGGCTATTACTATAAATCTTATAAAAATCACCGTCTTTTTTAAACACTTCAATGATCTCTACCCTAAAATAATAATTATACTATTAAAACAATAGTTTTCTTTTAAAATTAGTTTTACACATGCCATCTTGCCATATATGCAATTAGTAAAGCATCTAATTTATAGTAGAACCGTATTGAAAATATAATTTTCTGGATGTATTGATATAATAGAAATCAAAAATATCTGATAAATGTTACCATATATTTAGTTGAAGTGGACTAATGTTATAAAATGGTTATACGTCAAGATTAACAATGAACAAGATGTGAGAAGATAATGAATGCCAAATGTGTTTAAATACTTAAATATCCGTGATCTACCCTAAGAGCAATACATAAATTCCTAATATAACATTATATTTATATAGTAGTAGTAAGTATGTGTTTCTATGTAGAGATTACATTCAAAGTGAAATTTTCTGTTTTTTTTTTTTTTTCTGTAAATGGACATAACGATTTCTATTTAATGTATTTTTTGGACATGTAATTTATTGTAACCTAGTTTTCAACTCACAGTTTTTATAATAATAACTATGTATCAAAATATTTTTTTGATAATACATTTTAATGTACTTATTGTCAGATTAGTTTGTATCTGAAATATTTAAATACTTTATAAATAGACTATAATGCAATTCATTTAATTCGTGTATAAGTTGCAAGCGTAAGCCTAATCTTTTCTAGTAATTTTAAAATAAAGAAATTGTAAAAATATATAACAATTATATCATACAAGTCGACCTGTCACGGTTTCTCCCGTAGTTGGTTGTTTATTTTGCCTTTAGACGATGATATGTGGAATTTTTATTCAAATTTCTATCGTTTGATGTGATTGGCAAGTAAATACAAAAAAACGGTCAATGAAAACGTATTGAAATGTTGTCACAAAGTCAGAACATAACATTACAATCCCCTCTCCCTCAATAAAAAAAATTAAAAATCGGGCAACACTGAAGAGGGTGGGTATTTGGAACAACTCTGTGAAAAAAAATGGAAAAAAGATAAATAGTGTTTTCATAAAATGGGAAAATAAAAAAGGCCTGTTCTTGCAGACTCACAAAAATTAGTTTTGTTCCTTAATTTCTCAAGAACTGTATACTTATTTGTTATTAACAAAAGTACTAAAACCTTAAGCAGACTGTCAGATATAACAGAAAAAAATGTCCGTCAAATCGATTCAGTAGTTTTCTCAGTTAGCGCGGTCATAGAAAACCCCTTACAATTTTTTATAATAGTATATAGATGTGCGGAAAAACCCGTTCGGCTTCGGGCGGATCGTAACACGTCCTCGGTGAGCGCGTAGTATATATAGATAGATAGGTATACAATTTAGGTGCACGTTTATTTTAATCAACTGTCGGACTAAAACCTTCTCTGTGATGTCCTCTTTAACTGCATGACGATCCAATAAGTATAGTTTCGGAGTTTATCCCGAACAAAAAAGAGCGACTTCAATTTATATAGTAGTATAGATATAGATATACGTTGTAACTGAGGAACAAATATGGGGTAGCAAAACAAAATGGTTTTAAGTTATACCCCCCTTTCAAAAAAAATATTTTTTTAATTTACTAAAAAAATAATTTGTACTTATTAGTTATTAATAATGAACTTACTATACCTAAATTAATTTTTCATTGTATGTTTTCTCGTCCTAATAACGGTCGTGACCACCTTTATCATTGTCTTCCAGTATTCTTTGAGAATAATATTAAATATTATTGTTTAAAATTATTACAAACTTTAAAAAACTGTGAATTTTATTCATGGTATACTGTATGTATAACTGACAACTGAATAGTATAATATTTATATTTAAATGTGATTATGCGTTAATTAATTATATATTGTATATTGTATATAATATATATGCAGGAAAAAATGAGTATTGTACCTGATTTAGTTTAATTAAGTTATACCTACATCAACATTGGCATAATATCCTTTTTTTGAAAATCCCAATTTTCTCTATAATATATTTCTTAATGACGTTATCTTTAAATTCTTTGTGTAAATCAAGGTAGACATCATAGTGAAATTTATTTTCTTGTTTAATTATAAATAATGATACATTGGTAATAAACTAATAACTCATGTATATATGTATGATAATACTGAATAATAATGGGCATTGCTGTCTATATTGTATGTCTGGATTTTCACTTCAACAATTTTAAATAATCGTTACAAAATGCCAAAACAGAAAATTGTTTCTCATCGATATTCGCCTTCAATTATAGAGCCATAAAAAAGGCTGAGTTGACGTCGAAAATATTTAACTCGTTATTCTCGTATACATTTTGTTATTAGATATTCTGTAATGTCAATATTGATGTACGATTTGATTAGACGTTTAACATCAATTAATTTAATAACTAATTATAAAAAAATAATTAATTCTAATAGTCAGTCATCTTTTTAGTATATTTAAAACATCTAAAATAATTGGGATAATTTTACATGCTTATGCGTGTTTTATTTTTTACCAGGAAATACTATTTCAGTCAATGAACTTTTAAAATTGCAAATGCAACTTTAAAAAAATTATGTATTTGGTTATAATTCATCTATTTCGATTGGACAATATATTTATCTTATAAGTTATATTTTCACAAAAAAAACTTGTGGAAAATTTATATGTTAACTGTCCATTGAAAATCGCACATACATTTGTATAAAATGTACTTCATAAAATTGCTCAACAATTTAATTTGATCCATAATTTTCCCCATAATAGCGCCATGCCGCCATCGGTGTGTATTCTTAACTACCGTGTAAATTATCGTGATAATTTTTAATAATACCTAATAATTTTGTTAGCTGTAAGCTTTTAAAATTAATCGAAAGACTCGTCAAATATTGTGCGATGACTTTAATATTATGCAACCATATATTGCGTAACTTATATTGTTCGTAGAACAATTGAAATGCATATTGGATGCACTATGCTTCTGTTTAACTCTGTCATTGTCTCCCTTTATTGTCATATAATGAAGATAACAGAATGGACAATACGTCGCATCCCTAGTATACCTTCTGTGATTATCAATATTATTATTTTATTATTAAATGACGTAAATGTCACCATATGGACAATCACTTGTTATTCAATTATTATTTAATTCAATTGAACTTTGGACTGACACAAAATTTAAAATAATTATGCAACGATTTATTGTATTTAAAATGTTTTCAATGAAATGATTATAGTTAAAATCATTTAAATCATTGTCGTCACTCGTCATTAGGTATTTCTTTAGGGCTTTTCCATTAAAACGTACATTATTTCATTGTTATCATATTTATTGTCGTCATGACGAATTTATTTGATAAAAATTTTTCTAAAATGACATCATCATATTCTATTTATCACAAAAAAAGAAGTCGCACTTAATATTTTGGTCTTATTAAGTATTTTTAAATCCAACACTATATTTTAAATTTTATTTTGTTATTTAATTATAATTTTAGAATCTCTGTTCGTGAAAACTTGAACAAACTTTTTAAATGAAAAATGAATGATGATTAATTATTGATTCTTCTCCTTTGCCTTTCTTCCGACTATTTAGGATAGACCACCTTTGCCCTAAACTTCCACTTGATTCGATTTTTCACGTCCCCTATGCACACACCAACAGTCCTTATCTTCTCAATCATATTCAAACATCTCTTTTTTAGTATTTTTAAATTGATTATTGATTAATGATAATAATGTACTTTTATAAAAAAAATTTTTTATTCAAAAATATGCTTTCAGATTAGATTTATTATTTATGTCTACCACATAATATCGTACCAAATTTAACTTGTTTTTAATCAATTTTGAGGGCTTTAGGTCGAGTATATTAGTGTAATAATTGACGTATAATTAAGTTTTAAAAACGATAAGACTTATCGCAAAGCATCGTCGAGTTATTTTTAAAACGATCCCAACTTGAAAGAGATATGAAATACAATACAATTTTTTATCTTTACATTTTTATAGCATCATTTATTTAAAAACAAATTATTATTGTTTTTTAATGAATTGAAAGGTCGAAAATAACCTATTTTACTCTTATATACAGAGTCCTTTTAAGATCAATTATTGGGCATTTAGCTCAAGCATTTACCAAATCCAGCTGTGGTGAGGGTTTCAAATGAAATATATACGTTTAATGTATACATCATGAGTCACGACATAATATGTATGATTGATATCATTGATAACAAAACTACCTATTGAGATATTAGAGTTTGTATAGCATGTATTTTCATTTCATGCGATTAACACTGATTATAATATAGTAAACATTATGTTGTAGCTGGTGTCTACAGAATGTTTTAGTAATTTTTCGATCTATTTTATTACAGTACAAAATACGCAAAATACAGACGATACGGACTTGATGACAGTTGACATAATAATATAACATGCATGCTTACATTGTTAAAACTGTCAATTATTATGATGTTTTTAAAAACTAAACACGAGTTTTATTGTGGTTATTGATTTTAGATTTTATGATTATACACGCACAAAAGTGAATTGCCAAACTATTGTTTTATATTTATATTAATAACCACCAACGTATTATACTGTAAAATGTAATAATATATTAGAACATAAAATACAACCATTCTTTCAATTTAATATTTTATTTGTAAAAAAAAAAAATGTTTCAATGTAATCTATATCTTATATCTATATCATTAAACTCTTTATTACTTTATTATTGATTCATGATTTTAAGATTAATCTAATATAAAACACATAAATAAATCATTAAGAAAAAAAATTCTATTGATAAAAAAAATTGCATCAAGTAAAAGTTAATTTTAGAATTTATTATGAATTTAATGAATTATTTAATCATAGAAATATAATACATCATTTGTGTTTAATAATATACCCTATGAATTCATGCTAATATATATTTATTAGAATGCAAATACTTATTTTTTCTTTTTTACAGACTATAATTTTCAAAGAAATAATGCCGGTTCTGTTATACTAAATTAACGTATATAAAGAGCATAGGTCTCCGACAATCAAAGAAAAATCTTCCCAACGTATATTATTTCTGTTATCTATAAATTTAGCTCTATACCTTCGAATAATCATTATAGGAAACCATTCTGGCTCGTCCTTTATTATTTCGTTGTGACGTATATTGTACATTAATTGTCGTTCCTTTAACGACACGATAATTAATCATTATATTATGCAATGGTTAAACGATCTATTTTTTCAGTTTTAATGTAATCATTGACGGAGGCAAGGAAATATGATTCATTTGGTAAAAATCCCAAAAAATTGATAAACTTCAAATTTATATCCATATGCTGAACACATTTTAAATTTATATATTTTAAATATTAAATATAAAATGGTGTTTTGAATTGAATTATGATCGGTGTGAAAAATCGAAATTAAATATAAGGATTTCGAGTAAAGACTAAAGAAAAATAATATAACATTTATATTTTGTAATATTAGTCGTGAATGAATAACGTACATTTTGAAATACATTTTTACCGTTAGCAAATTATTTTTAGCTAATACATTTCGACCTCTATACATAATTATCATTGAAAATTTACAATCAGCGCATTAGTTTATACTTTGCAGTTTAGTCTGTTAAAATGTAATATTACTATATATACATTAATAATGGATATATTTTTATATTTAAGTTATAAAATTAACAGTATTTTTCCATTTTTTACGTTACACTTGCATTTATTATTTTAAAATCTTATATGACGAAAATTCCTGTATTAGATCCTTCGATTTTTCAAATATTGTATGTGTATGCGAATACAATTAAAATAAATGGCATAATTTGTTGCATATCGTACCAAATTTATTTAGTTGTTTTTAATTGAATTTTAACTATTAATTATGTATATAATGTTACTGTATATGAGTAAGTATAGTGGACATGTCCACACTGATGATTGAATCGTTGAACTATTTACTTTAACTTTGATTTGATAAATTTATTTTAAACCCATGTGCATATATAAGTTATAAGATATTAAAACAAATATTAGCTAAATACGTAGTTTATTTGAGTACAACAAAAATATTAAAGAACGTTTAACATATGTAACATGTGTAACACTAATAAAAAAGAACCACTTCAATTTTTAACCCGAAAAATGTTCATGTTACTCCAAGTGGCTTACGTTGGTAAATATATTATACTAGCAATTTCAGAATAGTTAAAAAATCTCAAAATTTTTGACTTAACATTTTAAAATTAAATCTCGTTTAATGTTGTAGTTTTCATCAGAAAAATTTAATATTTGAATTCGAACCTTTGAACAGAAGAAATGGTGAATAGTGAATCAAGATCAAAAAATACACATTAATTGGAGTTGTATATTGTAATCATTATATAATCATTCATCTTCAAACTAGATTGTTAAAAACTTTTGTAGATGAATGATTATTGAATAACGTTAACGTCTAGTTAAGACCTTCATCAAATCTCTGTTTTATTATAAATTTTGCCGTCTTAACAACAATAACCTTATACACCGTCATTGACAGATCAAAGACATTTTATGCATTTAGTACAAAATGTATATCTATTCAAATTACAATAATAAATAATAAATTTATTTAGATTATTAGTAAATATACAATTAGTTTTTAAGCGCAATATGGACTATTCCATGCTTTGTTTTATGACTATTTGTAGATCGAATAATAATTTAAATATTTCATTTTTTAAATAATATGTTCTATTTTAAATAAAGCAATTTTTTTTTTTTTTTACTGGAAAATTATAATCTATATTTGTATAACATAACAGAAAAGGTGGTATGTTTAGCAAAAATTCGCTTCGTATTATTATATATTAGGAATATACCTATTTGTTATATCGATTTATTAAAAATTGAAATCAACTCTGAAATCGAATTATAATTTTAAGGTTCATACTATACTCAATTATTTCCGAATCTTATAAATTATAATGATAAACAGTTACCTAGTGTAAAGTGAATAAGAAACATAAAACTGTATTTAAATTATATATGACCTACCCATCGTTGTATATATTTCGCAAAATGTCAAGGTGCTTTTTTTTAGATTTAAGTGAAATGTCAAATATCTGAGTTGAACAAATTCAAAACCATAAAATACTTATTGTTCCATAAAAAATATTTTTTTCAAACTTATTTAACGTTTTTGTGCTATGTTTATCTAATATTTATACCTACTCCGATGTTTTATTTTCCTGAACAATGAATTTCCTGGTTTTTAATTTCCTTGGTTTCTTTCCTTATTTACTCTTCTATTTTTTAACGTTTATTTTAAATATTTTCTTATGGAATGTTTGTCTGATTTATATAAACTATAAAGAGTCCGCAAATGTTTGTTTTATTTTAATCAACTGATGTACATTGTGTTGATTTATATAAAGATGCGATCCGTTGAATATTAAAATATTATTATATTTTCCCAGGTTTCATACTTATAATAAGACATATTCATGTAATTTTGGAAGAATCATTTCAATTTATATTTTGGATGTTATAAAAATCGATTTATCTAAAAATATGTTCTAATGTATAGTTACCATATTTAAATATATTTATGCATTAACTCTAACTTACGAGTTCTTACATATTTATAATTTATATGTATGAACTAAACATGTTTAGAATGTCAGAAATTTAAATTTGGTGATTTTTTATTAATACCTGACATTTTTTTGTACGTAGTTTTATATTTTAAAATAACGAAAAAATGTGCTAATAAAAAAATGGATCTATATAAATGTATATATGGTTTCAATTAATTATGACTGTACACACTATTTTAAAAATTCTAGTCTGAAAAAACTTCCCTTGTTTTTACTTGGCTAATCAATTTCTTCAACAAACAACGTAACCTTACCTATATATAATTATATACGTAATTGTTTATTATAATTCTTTGGTGCTTTAGTCCACTCGATTATATATAATAATTGAACGTTAAGAGATTAAACCATATGACGTCAATCCATGGTGACACTCCTTGTTTGCAGGAATATAGGTACCTAAATTATATTTATGTTTTTTTTTCTAAATAAGTAATAATATCTTACACGAGTGTATACATTATAATTTATAAACGTAATAAATTCAATCATGTTAATATTATTATTATTTTTACTATTATTGTATTAGCATAAGTTATAAGTTTTATCTTTTTGAGTAATCCTTAACACATTTTTTTTTTTAAAAACAACATGTGTGAAGCTCTTCATCGATTTCGAGTATTATTCTTTTTGTCTCCCATTCTATCCGTTCAAACATTAAATAATGACCATGAAAGAAACTATACCGACTATTATTACTTATTATTTTCTTAACGTATAAATGTCACGTGACTATTGTAGTATTTTGACTTAAATAATTGTTCTTAATAACTAATAATCATAACTTGGAATCATTATTATAGTCATTATAGAAATGTTGTCTCCTATAATAATAATAATAAAAAGAAATAAACTAGGTTTATGACTATAATGAGCTTTAATAAACTTAAAATAAAGTATTATATACATGGTGACATGGTGTTTATAAGTGTATATTGTATAAACATAATTTTAATTCGTTAGAAATATGTATAGTATATATCTATTACATTTTATGAGACATAAAAATCATTCAGTTACCAACATTAAAACATCAACCCTTATTAGACTAACTCATATACCCTATATACGTTAAAAATGTCTGAAATATATCTCCCTAAACCATTTTCATAACGTCACTATTTTATAGATTTACATTTTGTAATTACTATAATCTTTGTGGTCAATTAATATATGTATATTATATGCCAAAGAATAACTAATATTTTTTAGAAATAAGTCTAAAATGTTTACAGTTAAGTTGTCACTCGAGAATTTACCTATAGTTATATTATTTCCTCTATTTAAATAATATTTTTTTTTAATAAAATTGTTTTATGAAAAAAAAACAAATATTATTAGAAAGAAATGTATTATTATTAAAGTGACCAAAACAAAGAACGTATAATAATTATATAAGAATTTTAATCTCCCTTGGCTTTGTAATTTCAACCAGGCATAGTATATTTTTCCAAATATTTAATGTTGATTTTAATATAGAATCAACTATATAGACATATAGTTGTATAAGTATAACCCTTGAAAAAGGATAAAAAAAAAAGTAATACTAAAAAAGTATAATATATTTTAAACACAGACTCAATAAAATTTAGTTAGTTTTTAATCTTTAAAATATATTAAAAAGGTTCATTTGAATTTCCCTGTATTCTAACGCGAATTTATGTAGTTACGATTTTACAAATAACGCAAAGTAAATTAGACACCAGACAAAATTTAAATTTAAAAATTGTGAATAAATAATATCATTTATTTTCCTCTAAGTAATTAAATACGAATTAATCAAAGTCTGAATTGTATTTGTTGGTGCATCTTATATTTAAACGTCAAATAGCAGGAATTATTGGTCTATAATTTTTAATAGATATTTTTTAGATTGATTTATTTTATGCTCTTTTTTTTAAATGTATCTTTTAAAATCTTCTGGTAGTACCTCATTAGCGATAGTTGTATCACTTGTATCTATGGATCTATCTATAATTTAAAAAATTGCTATGTGTAATAACCTTGTTGAAAATGAAATTGCATTACCTCCTGGCTCCTTGAGAAATTAGGTTACATCGTTTTACTTATTACTCAATAATAAATAGTTTCATGAAAACTTGTTCAACAATTTATATTTGATCCAACTATATCCCATTTGTTATGCTGAAACGTTTACCAACGATTTTGTATCATTATTTTCAGATTCATAATCTTATGATTATGTTATTATCTTATTATCTTATAATAATAATTACATCGAGGTGAGTTGATGAAGTGTCTTACAGCCGATCTCAGTATTCTGCTGGATTTTTCATTTTAATACTACATAATATGTAATTGGTACTTATATACTTTTATCAGTGAATTCTCTATGGCATAATATGTTCATCTATTATGTTTAATTTAGGTATTAATGTATTAACGTAGTTTTAATTGAATGATTTTGAATTTTTTTATTACTTTATTAGATATAATGATATGAACCGTATAAGTAGTTATAATTTTAATTTTTGATCTGAAATAATAATATTACAAATTTATTATATATTATAAATTTAGGTAGGACCATAGAAAATGTTCGAAAACTAACTATTTTTAAGTTATAAGTTATAACCTAAATATTTTAATTTTTGTATTTTTTTTTTTTATAAGATTATAAGTCTTAAACACTCATTAACTAAAAGTATCCAAAATTATCTTATAAAAAAAATTATTATTAATAGGTGGGGCTCCGAAGTTTTAAATTTTTTTTTTTTAAAACTTTGTAGACAATATTTTCTTAGCTAAAAATGTGTTTCAATAGCAAGTGAATTTAAATAATTTACTTTGATTTTGCGTTTTTTAACTTTGTTTCTGTAAGTACTGGTAATTATTTTTTCGATGCTTTTAGATTATTTTCTTACATTTTTAGTCATTTTTACTTATTTCCCACTAGTTTTAAGTAAAATATTGAGTATATTAATTTTAAACTATTTGTAATATTTTAGTTATTTTATCTTTTAATATTTTTAGGTCATTTTTTAATTTTTTAAATTTTTTTAAGGTCATTAACTTTTGAGCTCTAATTATTAACTAGTCGAAGTGTTTTCTTTATAATACACTAAAAAAATTTGTTGATATCAATAATACTTTTAATTTAATATTCATAATGAATCTATGGAATTATGTAAAAGACCTATAAAATTCAGAGGTTAATCCCTTTATAATTTCTAAATTGTTTTTCGATTTTTACTAAAAATAAGGTGCTTACGTTTACTGCACTTCGTCTCGTACTAATTTTACATGAATTTGTCTCTCCCCCTCCTCCAGGTGGTTGGTTGAATATTAATATTATAAGTTTAGGAGAAATATAGTCGTTATCTACAGAAGCAATCTAATATAAGTATTTACTTCTTTAGCCTTTGGTCTACAATCTATAAGCCTCTTATACCATTTTGTATCAACGTATATCAGAATATCAGGTATGTTAATATTATTGTACCAGGTACTGAGGTACGATGTTCCGAATCTTTATTGTCCTACCTTTATGGCTGTATTAAATTTCACCATACGAGTATTATTACTTTCACACGTGTACGGTTATACTGTATTATTTAGGTTCACGTTTGGAGTGACAGTTGTCTAAAAAAACTTAACTAACTTAACCACAATTGTGGTCTGTGAAACATTGTTGTACAGAATTATTTCCCGGATTTTCACACACACACACACACACACACACACACACACACACTCCATTATGTCCTTACAACTGATACATACTCAGATGTGCATATTGAAAACTATACATTACTATCTATTATTTCGTTGAAACCATGAATAATCCAAACTCCGCCCTAAAAATCATTAGATTCAACTAAATATCAATTGTAATATACATGTTGATATTACATTATTTTGTAAAAATCATTCTACATCCGAGTAACGGAACATTGGTTAACACTTAACAATTGTATGCTTTCTCGGTAGCTTCTATTTTCACAACCGAAGAAAACTCGGTGAAACTACATTTTTCTAATCGAAATTAAATATACATCGTGTACAGTTGTGTGTTTAATGTTTATAAATTGTAAACAATTTACAAATGTGATTAAATAACTTGACGTATGAAAGATTGTACTTTATTTACGTGTTTCTAATTTGTAAACACGGTGATGTTCACCCTAATTAAAATGCTACGGAACATGTATGTCGAAACATTATTTCCGTAAACAAAAAAGTTTTATCGTTTTTACATACGTGCCATTTCCAAATACTGGATGCTTTCAAAATATCGTACTTACGGGCATACACGAAAAAAAAAGATTAGGACAACACGATACGTTCACAAGCAGTATTGAAATATAATATTATTATTAATATTAATAATAATGGTATTAATTACGTAAACAAAAGTATTCCGTAGACCGAAGTGGTGGTGGGCTCGAATGAGCGCGTGGTTGACCTAAAAAAAAATAAATATATATAATACTAACACCGGTTGTCGTTGGATATCGCGTAAAATGTGTACATTATACTAATATACTGTGTGCATCGCTTAAGTGTGGTGGGAAGTCGTGGTCCGGGTCGCGGTGTCGCACGTAGTTTCACCTTGTCGGCTTGCCAGTTGCCACCACACTACTACCGGCACTACCACCATCCAGTGTGTTTTGCCGTCTTCGTTGCCGACGCACGCCGCCGCCGCATTCGTGTTCTCCCGCGCGCGCACCGTGTCGCGTATATTTTAGTCCGTGTGTGCAGTTGCTCCGCGCGACTTCAGTTATCAATCCGGCCGACTCCGTTGACACACCGACCGCGACCAGCGTTACCTGCAGTTATTTGTGTTTCACAACAATCGTTCAATCGACTCGCGTTCCGCATTAAATATTATATTCATATTTCTTATTGTTTACCCACCGGGTGTTGACGACGCGATGCTTTGTGCACACTCCACCGCGGGCCTGCGATCGGTCTCGTTGATAAATTGATTATTTATATCGATTTGCCGTCGTCGTCAATCAAGAACCTCTATATACAGGATACGATACACGTTCTCGCGTTGCGTTTATGTTTTAGCACCGGCCGTTTTATTATTTTTTTTTTCTCAAATCCGGCCAGTTGCCATTATCCCCACGACACTACGTCCGGTTTGACCACGCAGACGTATGATGAGAATGAGCGACATGACCGTGTGCCCGGTGGGCGGTCGACAGTCGTTCTTCGACTCGTTCACTGTCACCAAAGCCATCGAACAGTTCGAAAAACTCTTGTCCGGCAAAGTGAGTTGACACCATCTACCAACACCTACTTAATATTATAATTATATTTCTAAATGTTGTTAGTTGTTACCGCTTCCTGTAGATATGAGAAACGATAATATTATATCGCGGATAACGGGATAACCCAATATTTTTTATTTTTGACACCGGGCCCTACGCACGCACACAAATACACAATATATTATATTTACGTTTTGTCGTCGCGATGTCAACTGTCGACGTCACCGCTCAACATTATCGCAACGATGGACATGATTGGTTTTACTTTTCGTGCAATATGCCTAACCTTAACAATTATTTCATAGTAATATGTATTTATAATCATGTGATTAAAATCGCAATGACCGAGTGGGCAACATAATATTACGGATATATAAAAAACAAAAAAAATTCTCAGCTCATTTCGACACCCCCAAAACTCGGAAAAGCAACCGCAATAGAAGTACAGTTTTAAAACATGCCGTTTTGTGTGGTTTCAAAGCGCACCTACAGTTCAGATTATAAATAATTAAATAGCCTTGGTATTGCATAATGCACGTGCTAATCTAATAGTCGTTCGACGTTCATCGTATTTATCGTACCTATTCCCGAGTTTTTTTTAATACATGTGTCTATTTATACGATGTTCTATAACGGCTTATTTACGCTCTTTAAATTTGTACAGCGATATCTACCGCTGCTCTTGCTTTTATTTGTGGTGTTCGTGACAAATTCGTTATTACGCGTGATTTTCACTGTTTTTCTCAACACAAAAGTTAAGGGCATGTAAGCCATGATTTTCTATCTGTTTATCACACGCGCAATATATGAATTTGGACGATTTCTAATTCCAACGTACCGTTCAATCAATTAATGCGATAAGAATTTTGAAAACTGATTTAAATTCGTCTTTTAATCTAAAGTAGACTTTAGTCTACTTTAGATTGAGTTTCCTACTTTTTTGATTTTTTGTGTTCCGCAATATATCACAAAATAGAATTAAACAAATCGGAAACATAAAAATCAACAAAATTTAATTTTCGGGTTTATTAAGTACAAAATTTAAAAAATGTGAAAAAGTTGATACAAAAAGGATTTAACAACAAATTCAAATCAGTTTTCAAAATTCTTATCGCAATAGTTGATCGATTTGTAGGTTGGAAATGGAAAACGTAAAATTCCTGTGTAAATTTCCATGTTGTGCATGTGATAGACAGGGACAGAAGATCATGACTTAACATTATATTATGTAACTACTAATAACGTATAATTTACATTAAATTTTACCTATTTATCATTCGGTACTACCCTACTACTATTAATTACAATTTATAAATAATATATTTATAAATTGTAATCAATGCTATTACTTATATAATAAGTGAATTTTTATAAAATGAGAATACTCGTATCACGGCGCCATAGCAGTGTATGTTTATTTCCGTTTCTCTCAAGACCGCCGCCGGGTACAGTTTGCTGTGTTTGCACAATATTGGCAGACCTCTTACTGATTTCAAAGTACATTGTACGTTACTACGTTATTAAATAATTTGGTATTTTGAATTTTGATCGAAGTTCGTTTCCGTTGTGTATATATCAGCGGCGTGTGCAACCGTTTCCTCTCATACCTTCATAACACCATAATGCCATCGTCGAGTTTTCCCTTGAATCCTAAATTAATCAAGTGATTTTTTCGTGTGCGCGTGACAATCGCTGAACATTTCTCCAAGGTCCGAGTGTGTCTTGTTAGTTCTTGAATTATCGAACTGTATGTAGTATCTATTTGACATTTTTCTTTTTCATTTTGTTTTTTGCTTATTTATTTATTTATTTATTTTGACCTCTTTGCGCAAAACAATAAACTTGTGGATGACGAAAAAACCTTGATTATTACTTAAATTTTACCTTAGGTATCAATAATGACGTATTAACATTAAGATGTTATGTAAATGTATTAGAATAAGTAAACTTTTTCTGTTCTCGTGGGTTTAACCTCATTCTGTTCCCAATAATCGATTGAGAATTTATCATTAAACTCCGTAAGTACGTCATAGATTTTTCTAGCTACGAAACAGACCTGTCGACTATTACCTATACTTATCTTTATTTTGATCTCATAACGTTAATTATACTTTTCATTAATAAAGTATATTCGATAGTTAATTGATATAATGATATAAATAATTAGTATAACCAATAAGGCAATAAAACTAATTAAGAAAAAAAATACTATAAAATATATTGTTTAAATCATATTTTTCATCGTGCATGTGACCACCACATCAGTGTTATAATAGTATTTAAACTTTGACTATGACATTTTTCTTTATCCCAGCGAGTAGACATTATAAACATAAATGAAATACTTTATTAGATTTTACAATCTCAAAATTGATTTTTAGTAAATTTCGCTCTACGATTAATCATATATTTTGTAATAGACTTATAAGTTGTAATATAGCATAATATTGGAATGTATGTTTCCTAACTATAAGTATTTTGTAAAATACATTTTTTTAACAGCGCACTGTTACAAATACGCTGCTGTATATAGTTCAGGGAGTCGGCAACCTGCAGTTTTAGAGCCAAATGCGGCTCTTTAGAATACACCTCTACATTAAAATTTTCCTTTGTATTCAATGTTAAGAAATAATTTATAAATTAACACTTTTTTCGGCTTAATTATGTGTAGTAAAATAAAATTGTATTATTTTCCTAATTTAAGACTTAACGTACTTTATAATTTATATTATAATAATATTATACCTATAATTAGAAAAATTAAAATAAAAATTTAATTCCTATTTTCATAACCTGATCCATAAACCTGTTTCTTATCACATTGAATATTATTTATACTTATTTGTGTTTATCATTTCCACGTGTTCTCCACGTGAAGTCATAGTATATTGTTCACCTCCAATTTAAGTTTTTATTTATATTTATTCCTGATTTGACACTTTTTTCGGCTTAATTATGTGTAATAAAACAAAATTGTATTATTTTCCTAATTTAAGACTTAACGTACTTTATAATTTATATCATAATAATATTATACCTATAATTAGAAAAAGGGTTCAATTATTCAAACCAGTCTCTTTGGTCTTCATCATGTAAAAACTTTTTATAAACTATTACTGTTTCTTATGAAAATGTTGCCGACCCCTGGTATAGGTACTATATTATGTGATCTTTAAAGTCATTAAGTACTTGTTAGAATTTCAAAATTGCTAGAAGTCATTAATTATTATTGGACAGTGCATTTTAACAAACACAACACCACGAGACTACGTATTCCATACTATGATCATAAATTCATAACTTATTATAATATGATTGTCTAATCACTGTAATCCTTACTTTTTAAAAGTATCTAGATTTTACCTATATTCGGACAGGAGTGCCAAACTTTTCCTTTATTTTTGTGAGGAGTCACTAGATATTATAATAGTAATATTGGTAATAAATGTTTACTTAACTTAATGGTCTGCGGATACATACTAAACTAAACTACTATATAAATGTAGAATTATTTCTCTACTATACAGTAGTTTATTAATATTTGTATTAGACTATCTACTTCTGTATTACATTATGTAGTATGTTTTATGTTGCATTATAACTTATAAGTTTGATGGTCAACATTTTAAAACTTATTTTAAGCATATCACCAGGCGCGCACCCAAGTTTTTTGTTTGGGAGGGGGGGCTTAAACATTTTCCTATTTTCTTTACACACAATTTAATAATTACCACCAATTATAAATGGTAATTTTTTACCATTATTATTATATGTTATATTTTATGTTTAATCAATCATCATTGTAGTACTATATTTGTGAAAATATGCTATAATAATGTATAATTTAGTGAGAAATATAATTTTTGGGGGGGGGATTCAGCCCCAAAGCCCACCCCCCTTGGGTGCGCCACTGCATATCACATTGTGTTAATTTAATAAATAGCTTAATAGTGTATTATAAAAATAAATTATTTAAGATATTGTACTAATTTTTGAAAATAACGATCTTTCTCCTTGAATTCTTGGTTTTTACTTAGTAAAAACCAATATTAATTAATAAAGCTTTTTCTTTAGTTATTTGAAAGTAAATAACCATGATGTAATTGACTGTACTTATACTTTATTCTTGATTTTATACATTCAAATCTTTAGTATTTTTTTATAGCAATGCCTATTGAATATTGATAATATATCATTTATTATTTATTTGATATAGTTTATAAACTAAAACTATCAAATACTTTATGTATACTGATAAATGATTGTAAATCACATTAATCAAACTTTTCTAATGGTAATAAGTCTAATAACTAATAAAGCACTTTTTCTTTAAATGTTGAAACTTGTTTAGTTTTCCATTCCAAAAGTAAGGCATTACTAAAAAAAATTTATTTACTTAGTGTTAAAAATCTTATCAATCTCGAAAACAACAGGTGAAGACGGTAAATTACTAAATTTAATTTAATTAAAAACATTGTAAAAATTATCTTTTATCTAAACCTATAATATTTCATTATGTACCTAAAGAAAAATTAATATAAGACAATAAAATAAAGATTATTGTTTTTAAAAAGATAATAAAGAGAAAGTTTGTCAGGGTTAGTGACCTCTACAAGTATATTTTCGTCTTTTATAATGTGTTGATATTAGTTATACAACTTAAATTGTTTTTAGTAAGTATGATTATTATTGTTAAAATATTGATTAACTTAATGAATTTATATAATATATACAAAAATAGTCTCTAAAAATAAATTTGATAAACGTATTTTCTGATGACGTCAAAACTCAAAACACTGTATGCTTTTGTACGTTGTATTTTGCATTAGTTTTCATAGAAAGTAGAAACATACAATATTGAATTATGTTTCGAAGAAAACATGATGGAAGAGAAGATCGGTTCACTTTACTGTATTTACTATTTTTATTATTGTATAGTTTCACTATTGCAAATATAAATATCGATGATAGCCGTCATGTATACGTAAACACTCGAGGTTATCGTGGTCATGGTTTATTTTAACAACAAACCATTCCAATTTTAAAATTTAGATCGCTCCTGACGCACTTAGCGTCAGCTTACACCTATTCTTATAATATTGTTTATTGTAGTATATACATATAGTATCTATATATGAACATGATTTAAACTATACGAATAGGACTAAGAAACTTTGACCAAACTCTAACCAATAACTTATACTGACTACTACTACATTGCAATTATTAAATTTAATTCGTTACATTAAATAACATAACAAATATTTTACCATCAATAACATTTCATACTTTATAGGGTTGTCATTGAATAATACTTTCAATATTGTATTTTATACCACATACGAACCTAGCCTCCATTAATTAAATATTTTACCTTTTACAGTTTTGGTTTTGATTTTGATCTTGCACAATTGAAAAAAATCATCTTATTACTAACTCAATGAATAAATATTCAATGTATTTTAATAAATCATAGAACTTGTTATTGTGTGTATATTATATAGGTCATAGGATAGTATAATTTAAATTTAAATAACCCTTATAGTTTATTTTATAAAACATATATAAGTATGTCTTACAAACAACTCCTATGTTTGATAAATAACAAGAAAATCGAAAATAATAAATATTAATTTTCCTATTCCACCAAAGACCTATTAGCGTTTAATAACAATAAATATTTTAAGACAGGTAATGACCCACAGTAAGTTCATGAACTATAAGACGCCTTAATGATCCTAACGTTTCACCTTTATTCGTAGATTAATTCAATCTATTATGTATCTGGTAAATTTAATTTTAAAATCTGTATTAAATTAGTTCATTAATTCATTAGTGTAACTATTAACTATCATTGATTGTGGTAAAAAAAGTATTTATGAAAATTTAAATTAAATAATTAATTCAAAAATATTACATTCTTATAAATTTGTTTATTTTAGCTTTTTACTATAAATTACTTACAAAATAATAAACACTTAATATTAATATAAATATTAGTATAATACTTATATTATTATGATGGATCTAGAACCCAGTACGTTAAAAATTCAGAATATGCTGATTAAAATCTATTTTTGTAATACGTACTATCATGTATATTTTCTTTTAATAAAATAAAAATTTAATTCCTATTTTCATAACCTGATACATAAACCTGTTTCTTATCACATTAAATATTATTTATACTTATTTGTGTTTATCATTTCCACGTGTTCTCCACGTGAAGTCATAGTATATTGTTCACCTCCAATTTAAGTTTTTATTTACATTTACTTCGTCCTGATTTGACCGCAAGCTCAAAAATGCATTTTAATTAATTTTCATTATCGCAAAGGTTTTGCCTGTTGTACGTTCCTGACCTTGGTTTTTGTCATTGTAACTAGGTACTTGATTACAGAATAATACACTATTACACAGTGTCTAGTGTGTATTACTTTGAATTTTAATATTATTATTTATTTTGTACTACCTATACAATAAAATAAAAATTAAAACGAATTTCTTTTGAAATCTATCATTTTACGAATGCACAAATGTCAGTTATTGTTTACTGGTATCTACGTTTGTTAAAGTTAATTTTTAATAATGTAATATACTAGATAATATACGTGATGGCCTATAGAATGCTGATTATTTCCTTATTGGATTACTTGTTATTATATCCCTATTGATATTGTTATAGATCCTTAAGTCTTACAAATCGAAGTTATCTGATGAACATCATTGTTTATTTTTCACACCTTACATTCATGTTCAATATTGGTTACTGACGTACATACTATATGAATATGTTAATATTTTACCGACAAGTATTAAAATTTGCTCTATATTTTACTCAAGTGAAGCAACTTTATTATGCTCCTGAGGAGTTATAAATATTTGTTTTTTATCTAAACAATTGAAGTTCTTAAAGTGATGAATTTAACAATAATGTAATATAAAATCATTAAAATATTTATATTCATTAAACGTTAAGTATACAATATTGAATATGCTGAATAAACACAAAAACGAAAAAGGATTGTTTTAATTATCGTCGGTATACATTGGCATTTTTGTTATATCGTCATGTACACAATAACGCTTTTGCCTTGGGTCATTTTTTTATCAAAACGTGTATTATTTATTGAAAATATGTTTTGTGACTATTTAATTCTAGATTCTGAACGGTGTAATGAAAGTTTTTTTTTTTTTTTGTGCCTGTCATAACGTTTTGGAGCAGTAAAATACAAATTTCCAGATAGAGCATTTTTTCTTAAAAGAAAATGAATTTATTTGGTACTTTCTACGGTCAAAATTTAAAAATTTCAATAATTTTCGAAAGTGTCGGTCAAAATCATAAAAAAATAACGGGAAAACGGGTATTTTAAATTTTTATGTAAAATCACTTTTTGACAAAATCAATTTGTTTTTTTTTCTCTATCTCAAAAACGAAAAACTGCCAATACTAGAATTTTTCATCAAATATTTATATTAGCGTAATACATGGTTAAGTTTTCAAAGTACTTTAACTTTTTTTTTATACTCATTTAATGACAATTATTGAAGTTTTTCTTTTTAAGTTTCGATAAAAAAAATGTTGTTGTCCATAAATTTTTAAAATTGAATACAAGATTTATTATAAGTTTTGTTTATCACAATAAGAAAAACATTGAAAATTGTTAGTCACAAATTTTTTTTATAACCCAAAAAGTTCAAATGGTTATGAAATATGTCTAAACCACGAAAATTTGCAAGTTATTTTGTAGTTTTTGGTATTTATACTGAAGGTTCTTAATTTTAACACAAAGTTATCCATAAGTTTCTCTTCGAATATTTATAAAAATAACTCTAACGGTCAACAGACCTTATCGAAAAATGTTCACGAACTTCTGAAATTTAAATTTTTACAAAATTACATAAAATAACGATTTGATAAATGATTTTAAATATTTGTTATTTTTCCAAAAGTATAAGTCGTAGAAGCTTGAAACTTTTACCAAATATTTAGATTCAAATTTTCTTTATATAATTTTGTTTTAAAAATGTTTTACTAATTTTTAAACTATCTTTATACAGGTATTTGAAATATTCGAATTATTTTATTTTTATTTGTATTTATAATTGTTGATAAAAAAAATTATTATAAGATTCCACAGAGATATTTCTTACTATCATTAAACAATTATTGAAATACAGAGGCACAATTATTTGTTTTAAGCGTTTGAAGACCAAATATTGACATTATATTACTATTTAAATTTAACATAATATACACCTAATCTTGACTAACAAATCATCTCCGTTCAAAATTGATTTTTGTATACTATGATACCTATCATAGCATTCAAATTTAATACATCCATTATAATGATCTATCCTATGAAGAAGGTCCACCCCACCCCTACTATACAGCAGAGCTAGTCTTCGTCCGTTTCTTTTTATTAATATTGTTATTATTAGTAGTTTTTATTACTTGTAATTATGTAACTAGTACCTAGTGTTAAACATTTTCATCATGTTTTGTGATCAGATTTACAAATCAATGTTGAATGCATATATATTTAAAAATAGAATTATGAAAAGTTCCATTAATATTCTTGGCGAACAGTATTCAACGTTCAACAAACGATTAAACATTCCTAGGGGTCTCAAGAGTTATACGAAAATTATCAATGACATTAAACACTATATGACCACCCATTAGAAACACGTTGTTGTTTTGGATGCCATATCGAATACCGATTGTAGATAATACATTAATACGATTTCATGTTGAATTGCTGAATATCGATTGCATTATGTATCCATTTATCTATTCACTATTGTATTTACATATAATTTAAGTGGATTATTTATGATGACGTATTAATTGTTATAGAAAAATATAAATAAAAAAACAAATATAGTAAAGTTAATTCACAATTATGATGTTTACCTTGACCGTATGAATCTTATTGGTAAAATTATGCGTTTTACCATTAGAATTCCAAGGGCTTCACAAATTCACAATGTATGTTCATTAGTATGGAAGTGACAATATTGCTTTATGCGTATCTACGTGTGTATTTTATTTAGAAGGCAGTAAGCGAAAATCAACATTGTGTCGAATCAATAGTCTTATATTTATGTGTCCTATACATATTATTATTTAAATATATAGTTTTAAACTTATGATTTAAGTGTATGTTCATTAGCAGTATAAAGACATGTTTGTACTTTTTATGTAATTGTTATAATATAAACTGATGGTTTTTATTGTTTTTTATTTTTTCAGCAAACTGATAACGAATGGAAGAATTCACAGTGTGATTCCGTGACGTCTACGAAAAAAAGTCACAAAAAAGAAAACTCATTTTTAAAATTTTTGGCATTGGTACCTATATTTAAATAATATTTTAATACTTAATAGATGAGTAATATTAAAGTTTTTATTATTGTAGAACGCCCTGGGGTTAAGTGCACCCGCCAGCGATGTTCTTTTACGAAAAACAAATAATGTAAAAATAGATCCCGAAGATCTAGTTAAGTCTCGAGATACGGGATCTGACCAATCAGGAACATGTAGGAGTACCAGCAGTGTTCTACAGCAATCGTGGTTTCAGTTGTCTGGACACCCAGATTGTTTTGCTCCGGCCGGTCCTGGAACTATATGGAAAAAGTGTAGTGGTGGTACAGAGCGTGATGTGTACGAGGCACTATCAAACGAGCCTAGCCTTCAGGACATAGTACCTAAATATTACAGGGAAGTCGAGTATAATGGACAGACCTTTATAGAACTGCAAGATTTGTTATACGGATTCAAGGATCCCAATGTTATGGATATAAAAATGGGCACTCGTACATTCTTAGAATCTGAGGTTACAAACACATCTGCACGACAGGATCTGTACCTCAAGGTAATAGCTGATTTTAATATGATGTGTCAAACAAAACTCTAATTATTGATGTTTATTCTTTTAAATTATAGATGGTTGCTTTAGATTCCACAGCACCAAATGCTGAAGAACACAAGTTACAAGCGGTCACAAAACTACGCTACATGCAGTTCAGAGAAGAACAGAGCTCAACGTGTAGTCATGGTTTTAGAATAGAAGCCATGAAGGTAATAATAATCAACCTATTATTATATACACCTTTATTTTTTGAATTTTCTTCTGATGAATAACATTAACCATCATAATAACATTACAGTTTCGAGGTTCTCCACCTGTTACTGATTTGAAGACTGTAAAGAGTGATGAAGAAGTGAATAGCACTCTGGCTTTGTTCCTAGGCGACCGTCATGACATCAAACAAAGGTTGGTTGCCAGACTGAATGAGATACGGTCGAAATTAGATCGTTCTCATTATTTTAAAACTCATGAGGTAAGTTGAGCACACAACAAAAATGTATGTTTGTCAATCAGTTATAAAATAACAATAAATCTTGCAGATTGTGGGTAGCAGTATTTTGATTATCTATGACGATACCAAGGTTGGTGCTTGGTTGATTGACTTTGCCAAGACAAGACATGTACCTGAAAACAAGGTTCTTACCCATAGACAACCCTGGGTTCCTGGCAACCATGAAGAGGGCTTCTTGTACGGTCTTGATCATCTCATAGAGGTAGTTTGACATATTAAAATTGATTAATGAAATAGTGATTTAATTAATTATTTTCTTTTTTTAGTCAACTGAAAATTTACATACTCCCATCTCAAAAGACTCTGTGGCACCGTCAAGCTCTATTAAAGTGGAAAATTGAGAAGTTGTGTTAACTTTCTCAAGAAATTTATCTAGTCAATAATACATTCGCCAACTCAATATCAAAACAAACACCCTTGATGTATCTGTATTTGAATTTTTACGCAATAACTATTTTTCTTTTTCTTTTTTTTTTTTTTGTGTTTATATATAAGTAATTTTAAGTTGTATGTATATTTAGGTTTATCTTTTTATATATTTAAATATTATTACAGTCAGTTCTGACTGACGACTGATTTTTGTCTAAGCATTTATAATCAGAAAACTCGGTACACAAACTTGAGAAAAATTAAACCTAAATAATTCTTAATTTACTAATATTAATTGTCCAGTATTAATGTATAATATTTTATTTTTTTTAATTTTTTTTTTGTATCATGCAATTATTTATTTGTACATACTTTTATTTTATTATTATTGTGATACTAACAATTTTAAAATTGTTTTTTGCCTGGAGCAATAAATATATATGTATTTTAGATAAATAAAATTATAATATTTTTTGATAATAATCTTTGACTTGAAATATTTTTTTATTAACTATATTAAATTGGTGAATACTAAATTTATATGAAATGGATAAAAAATGATATACCACTAAATTCCTAAACTATAATTGAGTACACAATTTGTAATGGTTATTTTTTTTTAATTGTTTCAAGTCTTCATCTATTTTAGATCTGAGTAAAACAATATGTGATGGTTTTGTTAAGATCTGTGCTTTTTTTTTTATATATCTGTTTACATGATTTTGACTAGAAGGAGTGCTTAGCCTATAACTTTTCTGGTAAAGGATTTTGTCTACTCTAGTTGGTAATTTTGGGAGATTATTTTTTAACAATCCCTAAATTTTCAAAAAAATATATAAAAATAATGTAAAAAAATTATATTAAGATTTTACCAGAAAAGACAGAATTCGAACTCGACATTTGTTATTTTAGTGATCATAGCAACATAAATAATTAGATTTATACTTAAAAATTATTATTTATATTTATAAACATTAGCTGATAAACCCAACCCTTGGCACTCAGAAATGTTTTTCTTTTTTTTTTTTTGAAACATTTGTTTCACACAAGACTAATATATCAATATCACCTATCCCTGTAATTCACCTTGCCATGGAGATATGGACTCTCGCCCTTTTATATTTTTTGAATTTTAATCTATTAAGTTAGTACCTATTATATGTAATAATATAAACTTAAGCAAATAATGAATAAATGTGGAAGAATAAATAAGAAAATAATTAGTATCAACTATTTATTTTGGAAGAAAATATAAAAATGTAATATATCAAAGAAGATTTTTTAACAAAACATATAAAAGTAAGATTACCTCAACCTCAAGTTTTTCAAGCTCTTAATCAGAGTAGTGAAGTTAGGCAAACATTGAAATATATGTACACATAAAACTTAAAATATATTCATATTTATACCAAAATGTTGATTAAATTTTAATAGAATCATATTTTATACAAAAATTAAGAACAGAACGATTAATTATGTATGGTTCAAGAATAAAATATTCCTAAGGAACTCATTTATTTGGGATAATGGAGTAATTTACGATGTCAATTTTTACATTACTCATTGACATAAAATTATGGGCTAGATAACGATTTATTTGTGGAAATATTTAATTGTTCATTACAACTGATTATATAGTTGTAAATAATAGGATATCAAAGAAAATGCAACTATATCAATAAAAAATCAGTTATTTAGCATTGTTATTGAACATTTCAGTTTTTTTATTATTACTTATTATCTGGTTACACTGATTTCAGTGCCATAAAAATACTCAAATCCGTTTTTATGGTTTTTGTAGTATTGAACTTACATAGGGATATTACTAAGTATACTCTCTTTTATTTAATACTTTTACCACTGGCTTATTACTAAAACTACTCGGTACAAATTAATTCCATAATTATTACTATACATGCTTTTACCCAAACTTGTACAGATTATGGATGGGTAGATTGAGGTTACGAAACATTTGACAATCGTTCTCTACTCCCCCACCCCTTTACAACCATGAAAATACAAGTCCAGTATATCTTATTTCGTGTCCTAACCGTTGATTATATTATAAATTTATAAGTATAAAAAGGAGGTAGTTACATTTCGAAATTAATTGATAAATAAAATCAGCTACGGTGCAATATGATCACGTACGAAAGATTATTTTAGGGTACAAAATATCTTTAACAAGTCTTATATACAGTATATAATATACTGCACGGAGCCGTTACCCGATATTTGAAGCACATAAAAACGGGTCTATCGTTGAGATATTTTTTATTTATAAAATAAATATACGACGAGTATACATGCGCATCATAGAGTATATTATGTTGAACATGCCCAAATAACACATCTCAAATTCTCAATAATCACAATTAATCTATCTCATAGACCAATCAACCAATCTATCTATAGAAAATCAAGATTTATCACATAATTCACATGTATATATGTTACCGGCAATATGTGTAATTCAGTCATTACATATAATGCCAAGGAATTTTATAAAACACCGGTTGATTTTAGGTAAACTATTTAAAAAAAATAATTTTAGCATTAAGTACCTAGGCATTATATATATTTTCTAAACATTTTATAGAGTACCTAAACAAATTTAGGCAAAGTATTAAAAAAGTTGTGATTAATTTTATGATAGTATACTATATTAACATTATAACATTTTAAATTATATAATATGTACTATTTGTTACAACATGTTAAGCTGGAATGACAACGGGAGTTACACAATATTTTATTTTTAATACACAAACATTTTAGGTTCTGAACGGAGTGATGGAATCTATTGATTTTACAATGATGTGTGTTTTTTTTTTTTGTGTCTGACGACAACTTTTTTTGCAGTAAAAATGCTTTGATTTGCTTATACAGCAACTTTTCTGAAAGGAAATTGAATGTAAATGGTACTTGAACGAGTCAAAAATCCAACTTTTTTAATACTTTTGGCAAAAATCGGAAAAAACATTAAAAAAATTTCGAAAAAACCGAAAATTTTACGCAAAATCACGTTTTTACAAACTACATTTTTTTTAAATGTTCTAACTCAAAAACAAAAAACCGCAACAACATAAAATTTTCACCAAATCTTTATATTAGTGTTCTCTATACATGGTTAAGTTTTCATAGTATTTTGACATATTTTGACTTATTTATAGACAATTTAAATTTTCGATTTTTGTAAATTTATTTTTTTTTAAACACCTATAAAATTTAATTGGCTGGCCAAGAACTCTCGAAAATTTAATACAAGGTTAATAATAAGCTTAACTTATCTTTACTAGAAAATAACGCTGATCATTTCTCTCAAATTTTTTTTATAAGCTCATAAAGCTCAAATTTGTATAAAATGTGTCAAAATCACGATAATTTGCAAGTTATTTTGTAGACTGTTTATGCCTTGTTTATCCCCACCTTTAAGTTCTAAAATAATTTCTATTAATTCATTATATTGTTCATCAGATAAAAAACTTGTGTTATTGACCAAATTTTTATGATTTTTCGGTAATTCATTATAAAAATTTGACTTCATATCATTCGTATCCATACGTATGCCACACCACAACAAGACAGGAAAATGACGATAATGTAATACAATTATGAGTACGTTCAATATTCTTAATTTATTTTAAAATATTCTTAATATACAATCTCAAAAATCTTAATTGCGTTAAATCGTCAGTGGCGGCGTGAATAGCTAATTTATGAGGCGGGTGCCTCAAAATGGGGATGGGTATCCCAATGGGCAATGATTCTAGCAAGGTGGATATATATCCACCTTGGACTTCAGTCTCCAGGGCTTAGACAGCTAGACTAATTTATAATTTATACTCACATAGTCACATATGACATACTTATAAAGTAAATATTAGGTACTCTACGTTACAGAAATTGGTGGGTGGGTACTTATTTAAAGTAGTTGCTTCATAGGAAAAAATGTCACACCGCCACTGTGAATCGTGCACACACAGCACGTGCATTTACGATAAACGATAGGTAAAATCGTTGGTAATAGGTGGTACCCAATTTTGTTTATTTTTATCATATTTCCTAATTGACGTTTGGCATTATACATAATGTCTAGGAAAAGCTCGTATTATATATATTACCGAGTGATTTTCGGCTTTTTGCAAAATACCGGATTATTCATACTGCCGGTAACATATATATTCTATTATGTTTATGCAGTGGGCACGTGGTTAATTATTACGAATAAATCCACACGAGCGCTAGTTGTTGGTTGGCTATCAGAGTCAGTTCGGCGGTCACTTTATCATAGAATCATAGCTCGTTGGGCAACCATTATATTTTAAATCGTGGTCATGTTTACAATACATTATAAGTTCAATATATAATTAAAATATATTTCTGAAAAATGCTTTAATTAATTACCTTTCTTTGTAGAGATTTCCATTATTGTAACTTCGAAACTTAGTTATAATCTAAAACTTAAATTGAAATTTTGAAAACAAAATTAACTGAAATTTTATTTAAAAAAAATGTATCATAATTTAGATTTTAAATTAAGATAAAGAATTTTCTTGTCCGACGGTTGGTGTTATGTTTTGTTTTTCGGAGTCTTATCAAGTACCTCTCTCTTATCATTTTTCGGAAACTTTACTGCTGATTTCCAGGAGCGTTTAAATCACGATTTAAGATATAATATTATATATATATATATATATATATTTAATTATAATACTAGCTGAATTACCCGGCGTTGCCCGAAGAAATGATTGTGAATGTTCAACTTTTGAGATTAAATCGCTGTGGAATTTTGAAAATTTGCTTCACTTTATGTACATACAGTCATGATTTAGAATTTAATTACAATTTATTTTGATTATAAGAATTATAAATACGTTGCTGAATTACCGTTGCCCGGAAATAAATTCGTGACAAATAAGATAACGCCATGTATTACCATTTACCATCTTAAATTCATAATTATCGATAAGACATAACGTTAGGATACTAAACATAAAAAAACTACGTTTTTTGGAAAAGTAATTTTTATTATTTTGGAAAAATGCTACATAACTACGGATTAACCAATATTCTTTATAAACTATATTATTAGTTTTTTTTCGCCAGGAGCATTAAGTATAAGTTTTTTTCTGAGTTTACGCGGGAGCAGGCAAAATAAATTGTCCGTGAGTGAAGCAAGGATCGCTGATGTCAATTCCTGCAACTTTTATTGTCTGTCCTTGTGCCTTATTAATTGACATAGCAAAACAAAGTTTAACGGGAAATTGAACACGTTTAAATTCGAAGGGGTACTCGTTTGTTATCATTGGTATTCTTGTGGATCAGCAATGTCTTCCAAAACAACTTTTCCTCCTGAACAGCAAGAATCTGCAGGCTCTTTGGACCATTTCAATGCACGACAATAATTACATTTTAAATTCATATTTCCTATGATAACGTGAGAATCATTTTTATAATCTATTAATTTATCATAAGTAAATGCCGACATTTCACGGCGACGCCATGAAACACGTTGTTCAACTAAATTTTCGTCAATAGGAAAATCGTGGATATTGTTAATAATATAAACTATATTAGGTACTATCATTAAATGCAAAGTTGTTATTAATATTTTTTTCATTAATACTATCAACACTATTGGTATTAATATTATCATCATTATTATCACTTTAAATATTGCAGTTATCTGGCGAGCCATTATTATTTTGACTTAATCTGAATAAACGTTGACGTTTTATTACATTCGATGAACGACCTAAATTAATTTTCCTTTTCATTGTGATAAATTTTAATAATTAAAAGAAACGAATAAAAATTAAAAATTATAGAAATTAAATTAAATTTTTTAATAAAATTAAAATTTACTTATTTTAGTAATTATTATTAGTAATTATTACTAGTAATTTACTTATTATTAGTACTGTTTACTATTTAAATGCAGGCATCTTGAATATTCGACAATACATCGATACACAAATATTAAGCAGCGTTCCGACTTTTACGAAGCTTCACTTAAAAATGTTAATAATTTTGCAATTGTTTTTTTTTTCAAAATTCTGTAGTTACTGTGTACTATCTACAGCCGTGTTACTGTGTAGTAACTCCTGATATAATTGTCTGTTTCCAAAGAGGATATTATATAAAAATCATGATTAAAAATAAGAACTTGATAAGAACTTCGTGAATGCCAATCAATAATGAATAAAAATAGGTCGTTCGGCAACCAGTTTATCTACGAGCGTCTCGGGGGCAAACTTGCACCTCCAAACAGAAACGTTCATTTTTGTTATCAGTATCGGTAGAAATAATATTTATATATTATTATTATTATTATAAAATTTTAATTTTTAAGAAGAATACAGTATTACAGACTACAGTATACACAATTTATTTTTCATATATTGCATGAACATAGTACATTATTTAGTAGAGTACTCTTTTACTGAATAATTATTATTCATTGTACATTAATAAGTAGACTCTAGATTGTAGAATACTTTTAAGTACAAACAGTAATAATCAAGTAACATATATTTTGTAATTACAGTAGAACCTCATTAATCCGGACTAATTGGGGTTCTAGGTTGTCCAAATTAATAAAAGTCCGGATAAATATATATAAGAAATCGGAGATCGTTTAGCCCAAATTTTTTTTATATGCCCTTAAAGTTCAAATTTTTATAAAATATGTTAAAATCGCAATAATTTGCAAGTTATTTTGTAGTTGAAAATTCATAAAATTTTACCAGCTGTTAAGATTGGCATTTTCTTTAAGTTATATTTTTTACAAATTATTGTATTGATTTTTAAGCTACTTATAGACCTTTTAAATATTCGATTTTTTTAAATTACTTTTTTTTAATCGTTGATAAAAAAATTTGGCTAGTACAAAATAGGTACTTAAAAATTTAATAGAAGATTCCACAGATGTTGTTCTTACTGTTATAAAAAATCTTTTTTGTTATATATGTAATTGAACGCTATGATCTACCTCATAAGCGACTTTCATAGTTTTTTTGTTTGTAATTAGTTTACTATAACATACATCAGGATATTTTACACAAATAACATTTTTTTGATGTTTAGAACCGCATGTCATTAAGTGTCGCATCAAAGTTCTATCATAACTAAAAAAAATTTTACATCGCATACATTGTAGCTGTTCCATTTGTCGTGTAGTCAGTGGCGCACCCAAGGAGGACTTTGAGGTTGAAGCCCCCCCCCCCTAAAAAAATATATTTGTCATTAAATTATACATTATTATAGCTTATTTTCACAAATATATTACCTAGTTCAATGATGATTGATTAAACATATAATATAACATATAATAATAATAGTAAAATAATTACCATTTATAATTTGTGGTAATTATTTACTTGTGTGTTAAGAAAATAGAAAAATATTTAAGTCACCCCCCAAACAAAAATCCTGGTTGGGCGCCTGCGTGTAGTTATACTAATTTGTACAAGAATACAGGAGTATTCTTCTTAATAATGTACATGCAATATATGAGAAACCGGATGGGCCTCGCCCAAAATAAATTGTGTATACTGTAGTTTGTAATACTGCATTCTACTTAAAAATTAAAATTTTATAATAATAATAATATAGAAATATTATTTCTACCGAATACCCATACTGATAACAAAAATGAACGTTTCTGATTGGTTGCGCAAGTTTGCCCCCAAGACGCTCGTGTATATCTTTAATCATGATAATAATTCTACATGAGTTGGTACCAAAGAGTATATAAAAAAGTAAATTTTGATAAAAATATGATTATTTATGATAATTGATAACTCCTTTGTTTTTAAAGGTAGAGAATCGATCAAATGCCATAAACCTTCTCCGCAATGAGCTCTTCAATTTACAAAAAAACGACGGTTCAGTAGTTTCCGTGAACATATCACTCAAAGGTTTTCATTTTCACATTTATATATTAGATTATACATATAATATATATCGTGATTTAAACGCTCCTTGATTTCCCTGATACAGTTTCACGAAATGATAAAAATTTTTAAATTCCAAACTGCCAACTTAGAAAAAAAAATCCCATAAACTAAATTTTGATCCACTATAAAATTGAGGATTTATATTTTTAAACAAAACACGTTACTAACTCTCACGATTTAAGGTATATCCACATATATATATATAATTATTATATATATCTGAGGGTATATCTTAAATCGTGCTAACTATGGTATTAAGCTGATTAGGATCGACTATAATCTATTAACAGCGTTGCCGTTTAAATAATTTCCTTTAAATATTTCAAGTTCTATAACTGTTAAGTGGTTGTACTGTATAGAGCGCTTATTTTCCGAATACATGTTTTTAATATCCAATATGCAACTATCAGGAGCACATAGTAGTAAGTACACAATTACAGTGAAAGTAGTAGAGTATAATAAGTACTTATCAATATCGCAGAATAAAAATTACAATACTAATATATAATTATATATACATTAATAATTAAAAATGAAAAAACTGCCATAGTCTGGAAAGCAACATTAAAATACCATTAAAATGAAATTAATGTTAAAGCAGCTGAAATGTAGATAAATATGAGTTATAATAGTCAGGAGAATTTACACTATTCATATTTAATTAGTCATTAGAACTGTACCCAAGTGTTATCATATGCTGTTTTACACATGATTTACTTATTTGATATAGTTGAATGTGGCTTGACAAGAACAAATTGACTGAATAGAACTGTTCCCAATGAAGAATAGTCACCTATTTCATTGCATTATTACTATAGTGAATTAAAAATGCATCAAATCTTATAAACATAAATGCATTTTATATACAAATAAATAAAAAGCAAACTTTGGTATCAGATATTTTTAATCAATTTATGGATATTATTTAGCATAAGTACATATTTTTAACCAATTATCACAAAAACAAATTAAGACACATTGGTCATGGCCAAAAAAATAAAATAAAACAACATTGTAGTCCAACAATAGTATAAATAAATTTAATGAATGAAGTTTAAGAAATTAATTACTCAAGACAATAAAAAAGTAAAATTTATTTAACAATTTGAATTGAAACAATTTATTCATTATATCAATTGAATAATTATTCAACATTTTTTTAGTGAAATCTTTATACATAAATAGTAGTCTTAAAATGTTATTATCATTATAATCTTAAATTGTAGGATTTTCACGCAAATTCTGATTCTCACCATCAATATCCATGTTTTTAGTTGATTCGAATTCATTAATAACCAAAATCTTATTATTATCAACAAGAACTTTGTTATTATCAGTCTCAATTTTATTTTCATCAACCATAATCATATTTTCATCCACCACCATTCTATTATCAACCTCAATCTTATCATCAACCACAATCTCATTTTCACCAATTACAATCTTATTTTCATCAACTACAATCGGCAAAATTTCATTTTCTGCAACCACTATTGGCATGATCTCATTTCCACCAACTAGATTCTCATTTTCTTCAGGAACAATATTGTTTTCATCAGAATCAATCTTATCTTCATCATCAGATTCCAATCCACTAGATGATTTTTCATGTTCTTCCTTATGTTTTTTCAAGGTGACTTGTCGTGAAAATATTTTATTACAAAATTCACATATGTAACGCATATCTTCAACACTAAAATAAATATAAATATCATTTAATACAGGTTTACTTCAATAAATAATTAATTAGTCAAAGTTGGAATATAACCTTTTAGGAGTTGGGTGGGGCTTGTTAAATGTTTTGGTGTTGCACACTTCCAAGTGATTTTTGGCAGCATTTTCACTCAGCAAAAATTTCAAACACATTTTACACACCCATGCAGTTTTATATTCATTGGGCGAGTTGTCGTATCTCACCATTGTTCCAGGACAATATCCATTTGACTGGGGTTTATTAATCACTACTCTTTGTTTCCTTCGTCTACGAGATTTGCAATTTACAAATGGGTTTTTCAACATTTTGAAGTAGCAATGAATCTAAAAACAAAAATTACATAATTAGCATACACAAATTTATTAAAAGAATAACAATTTACAAAAACCAAAAGTTTTAATAAATTATTGAATAAATAACGAACTAAAAAAATAATACAATGATAAGAAAAAACAATACCATTATCTCTATCCATATTTGAGGCGCTCAGCGCCAAAACAGCCTAACCCCATAGACATATAAAACAATGTTTTACAAACATTGTTTTATATGTCTATAACTAACCCACAAAAAATCAAAAATCAAATACTGTTTTATGTGATAAAACATTTCAGATTGATGTAATATTTGAAATCTATTATGACCTATTCCACTAAAAAAATTATTTGCTATATGGCAGCACATTCATTCTTTTGGCACTGTAATTATGAAATATAATTTCAGAGCCATAGTGGCCCAACCCTATGCTATATATGTATAAATACCAGTTTTTCAAGTTGATCAAATTTATTAAAAGTATTATTATAATTTTAAAGTGAACTATTGTTATACTAGTAAGAGTTAATTTTGTTTTTGTTTTTTAATACTTTGTAAAATTTAGTAACATGTTATTATTAATAATAATATTCTGTATTGCATTGTTAATAATCATTCTGCACTAAAGATTATTACAATAGTATTTTAAAAAGTTAGTAATAACCTTATACAATTATTTACATTGTATTTTCATGTTGTGTGAATTAAAGTGAAAAACAAATTTCCAATAAGCTGGCCTAAATCATAGAAATTGAATTTAATAAGAAAAATTCAAAATTTATGGTGGCCCAACCCACAATTTAACAAACTTTAAATTGACTAGTACCTTAAAAATGGTTTGAAAGGCAAGGATTTATACATACTAATGAGTTATTATTATTTACCTTGGAATGGATTTAATAAGAAAAAAAAAAATTTGAAAAATAGTCAAAACTTTAAAAGCATGTCCTGCGCAATTACACATTTGTGGATTAGGCTGTTTTGGCGCTGAGCGCCTCACTTATAAACTAATAATTATGTCTATATTCTGTAAAATATTTTTCACTCCTAAATGTCTCAATATTCGGTTAAAAATTGACAGTAGCTATGTTGTTTATATTTCATGTACCACTATGTAAATTAACCAACAGTTATACAAATAATTATAAATTCTTATTGTTTTAAAAATTTAGGTAACATAATAAGCATTGCAATAATAATGACATAATAATTGATTTCAAAATTAAATTTGTTGGATTGTATATAGAAATACTAAAATATTAATCTTACTTACTATCACAAGTATTAAAAATTATGACAAGCACATTTATTCCAGTCAAAACCGATACAATACTAAGTATTGTTTTTTTTATTTAATAATATCAAATTAAGGCCTACATTGATACTGTTGTTTTGGCAGTCTTACAGAATATGTCGGATGCATAGGATTGCTTGGCATTTGTAGTAGTGGATTTTTATTCAAGAAATATTATTAAATTGCAAAGAAATTTTCTACTCACTTAAGACTTCCAATCGTCTCTTAAAAATAATAGGTATGTAAAACTTGATATTTTTCTTCAACGTTTGTCGGTAGAAAGAACAGGGTTTCAATGAGTCATATTGCATACATTTTTGTTTAATAGAAATTTTACTGTTGTTGATTAGTAAATCAGTTATTGATGGTAGTATGATTGTGCTTGTTACGAGATTAGTTATATTGTCAATCTTATAATACCAATGAGGTATAGTACACAAAAATTTTATATTTTTTAAGTTGGGCCTTATAAATTTGTTTGTTTTAAGCTATTCTGTTTGTAGGGAGAGATAGGATTTTGAAAAACGAGAAATGAAGTTTCTTAGGATTATTATATTGTTTGATATGATGATATATTGTGTGAGTTTGCACAATATCAGATCCCAACAGACAGTACTAAACTATAAGTGTTAACAGTTTTTTATAATAAATTAAACAATCATTCAATATTTATACTACAAAATTAATATTATTGATTGTATAGAGTCTGCTTTATAACCACGCCAATTGTTTCAAAATTGTGAAAATGAAGAAGCAATGGATAAAAAAAATGGCATCATAAAATATCCTTTGAACGGCTTAACCAAGACACTGAATGAATAACCACACCGCTGTAACTAAGCATCAATGGTGGACGTTTGTTAGACAGGAATTTGTTAAAAGCAAATAGTGTACTGTTGAATCGGATATCGGGGCACAAACAGCAAATCAAGTTACGAAATAAGAGATACACATAGACGCAATGTAGAAATACTTACACAAACGGAGCGACCGCAACGTCGAATTTGTCAAGTGATTGAACAAGATAGCAGACTGACACTAGTGACACTGAACAAGACCAACAAATTCTTATCTAGAATAGATTTGAACTTTGTAGCGCAATGCTAACAAGCCATCAAATGATCAAAGGATAATTGATCAACACTCGTCAACAAGTCGGCGATTTGGAGCTTAATTGGGGCGTGGATAAAAACTATATATTTAATGTTTCATGATTGGATGTTTGGAATCTTGTGATTCGTAACTTCAAGTCCAAAAATACTGAATTTCTTTTGGGTCTTAAATAGTCAAATATAACAAAAAAAAAAGATTTTAAGGGAATGCGGCACTGTGACGGCACTATGTTTATTATTTAATCCTGGAAACTATAAAAATATCTATTACTACATCATGGAAGATAAAAATTGGAACGAATGATAAACGGTCGGTATAATACTCAGAGCTATGATTTAAGATATGCATCCAGTGTAAATGATCCATAGAGTTATTACTCTATGATATGATCATTATGATCTAAGCTAGCACGGACTAAGATATTATACTTTAAGGTATATTTTAATTCATGGCTATTAGTATATTTTGAATGTTCACACCACGGCTACTAAAAATTATCTTTAATCATGGTTCATACTGTACAAGGCAGTTTTCCTTCAGCTATTGTGCCGGTCATGGTCTTGTGGGACATTCGTCATCAACCATTAGACATCACTGTTTACCTGCCCGTTTCGTAATCGTAACTCTATGGTCTCGACTCTCGACACTAATATTAAATACAGTAATACACTATCTGTTGTGGCGTTCTATGTGGCATAAAGTACTCTATAGCTATACTCTATGGTTTGTGGTGGTGCGGTTTGTCGAATTTTGAAATGTTTACCCAACGTCTATTCTGTAAAAGTGTAAACACCTATTACCTTTAACCATATTGTAACAAAACTTATGTAATTTTACATTTGATTCGCTTTTTGTTGCTGGAATTTGTTTGTTCCAAGTTATTTTGTTTTATAATATTGTCAATAAAAGTTGAACTATGAAAACAGTTTCGGAAATTGCCAACACAAACATTTCTGACAAGGTAATTATAACAAATGTACAACATTGGTGGATTAAATATTACACTATGGTAAACTTGTTTCAGACATCCAACAAAAAAAATGCTAGAAAATTTTTGCAAACCCTACAGCCATCTGGAGGTGGTAAAGAAAATCTAGTTGGAATGTGCAGATTTCTTGAAAAAAAGTATGTATTTAATATTAGATTTGTTCCTATTGATATTAATTGTGTATCATATTAGTACTGATATGATATCAAAGGCACCAGTTAAAACTGAAATAGAAATTAATTCAAAGACTGACAAATCTATAATTGCTAAAGTAAATCCATCTCTCTACAAAAAGTTAATTATCGACGATCTTACTAGCATTGGTATGTAGGAAAGTTCTAAGTTAGGGATGCTAATTATACTTTGATATTATTAAATAAATAAAGATCATTTATATGTTTTAGCTGGTCCCAGTGAGAAATATTGGGAAGTAATTGCAGAGCGTCGTCGAAAAGCTTTGAAAGATGCTCTTGAACAAAATCGTAGATTACATTCCGTGGTGATGACTTTAGAAGAAGAAAATGCATCATGTAAAAAGTTGCTTGATGAAACCACTGATCTCGTAAATACATTGAAGGTATTGATGAAATGCAATTAATTTTTGAAAAATAATTATTTTATTGTAATTTTTACTATTCTTATTTTTTTGGTTCTGTAAAATGTAAACAATTAGGCAATAAATAAATGCATAATATACACTTTTAATATTTTAAACAATCATTTTCAATTTCATTTTTTTCAAATAACCGCAAGATAAAAATTTATCAAGTGTAAAATTATTTAACTAGTAATTAATTTACTGTTGTTTTGTTTAAATTAGAAAATATTTATTGTATTAGTATATATATATATATATATATATATTAATTATTTAATTTAATATTATATTAAATTCATTGATTTCTATTTTAGGAAGTTATAAACTCTAAAGAAGATGATGATGATGAAGATTCATCAAGTGATATTGATAATTCTATCACTGAATAGTTGTCATTTAACTTAATAAGTCATTCATTACTTTATATTTGTACCCACCAAATAATTTTTTTTTTTTTTAATTCTGTTAAACTATTATGTTTATATACACCTTTAAAATTATTATATAATTTTGCAACTATTAATTTTTATATTGGACAATTTTGAATTTATTAATAATAAAGAAAATTATGTTGACAAGATTTTTAATCGTAGTTTTTTTTGTTCTATAAATATATTCTATGTATTTTTTTCTGTAGTACCTTCCATCATAATATAATCAAAATATTTAACTAAGAATATCATTTTGTATTTATATTTGTACTTTTGTTAATTAACTTGTCAGAGGGAAATCATTTTTTATTACATTTTCCTTCTTTATTGATAGAATTAATCTAGTTTTCTAATAATGATATTAGTTATATGTTGATGTTAAAAAATATTTAGCTTCTTTTATATAGAAGTTCAAAACTGTAGTTAATAATAACCTTTATCATTTATAATCGTTTTTTTAAAAAATAAATGTTAAGTAAAAATACATTATTAGAGAATATTTCAAAATAATTTATCTTAATAAGTGATGGCTTGAATTGTATGTCCGATGTTCACATAATAGTTGAATTGTTTATGTATATAATAAGTACAATTATATTGTGCATCTTAACATCCATGATTATAACCTATTATAGCCAATTAATATTTAGTATTTACAAACATTTTAGACACCAAAAGAAACATAACAAACTTCATTAATTCAACAGTTTTAATGTATATCACATTGTTAAAAATACTAGACAGATAAAATTCAGAAATCCGATTTGATACTATTGAATACATAGTTATGGTTTTTAATAACAATTTTTCATAACTATAAATAAATAATGATTTAATAAATTGATATAAAGTTGCTTTTTTTTTGTTTTATAGACCTGTGAACCTAAACAATGTATTAAATTCAGATATGTAATTATTTTATAAACATTTATACATGAATACATAAAAATTTCATATATTGGTACTAAATTTACATTTAATTTTATTTAATTAACACATTTTTATTAATACATATTATACACACAATATTCTTTCAAAAATAATTATGTACAAGATTGAAAATCATGTTAATTATATTAAAATATTTATTGAGAAAATTGTGTCCATAATATTTTAAATTCATGTTTAAATGGATCAATTATTTGACATTTATTTGTAAGGAATACGTTTTCCCAATTCACACGAACTGCTGATCTAGTCCAATTCATTGATCCTAAAATAATTTTTTTATTGTCAATAATAATAAATTTGTGGTGCATTAAATTTTCCTTATACTGCATTGGCTTAACTCTTTGAGAAATACCAATAGTGCCGAATTGCCATGTTGAATTGATATCATCGTCATTTCCAATTAACCTGACATGAACTCCACGCTTATAAGCATCAATAACTGCATTAGCGAGCATTTCGTGAGAAAAGGAGTACATACAGATGTCTAAAGTTTTCTTTGCTTCATTAAGCCATCCAATGATTTTTAATATTTTACATGTTGGACATTTACTATTTAAACTACATAAAGTAGTAGACTCATTACGATGGAAATCACAATATGGCTGTATCCCATGGAAAAATATCACTTCAGTATGTTCTTGGTTGTAATAATTATACCATAGAATAGCTAATACTGCACAGGTACAAGTAAAGTTAATCACAAGTTTTGTAGTTGTATTCCTGTAAGTTAAAAAATGAATTAAAATCTTTAAATAATCATATAATCTGAATGTATAACATGGCACAATTAATGGTTCTTAAATTTTTATGGGTTTGTTCCAACAGAGCATTAACTTAGTAAAGAAACACATAAATAAAACAATTGTAATTAAAATATTGTAGAATATGATAGAAAAAATACCAAATGTGATTGGTTTATCTAATTTTACAATCATGAGATCATCTTAATAATAATCCTAATTTCAATAATGCTGCTGAAATAACCTTTAATGATGCACAATTAATACATCCTAAAAATAACATTCTAAAATGGATATAAATAATAATATTTCTAAATCATTTAATTTTATAATACTGCTTTACCATGTGAACAAAATATTTAAACACATCATAGATTCCACGCTATGGAAAATATATACCGAAGTTATAAATTGTAATAAAAATATAATAAATTGTACTTTGTACTAAGGTCATTTCAGTAATTCTCAAAATATACTATTATAAAAAAAATAGTCACTAGAAAAAACCACAGATATATAATAACTTACAAAAAAATCTTAGTGTTATTATATATCTGTGGAAAAAACTAACCGTCAAATCACAGATTATATGAAATCATATAATCATATAATTCATATAATCTGTGGTCAAATCGTGGCCGTGAGACATAATAATATTGATAACAGGTTATCAAATATCACTTACCGTGTGCACGTTCCAAAGTACCACTTGATTAAAATCTGTATTCCGTCTCCGTGGTAAAATTGAATTTTGTTTTGCTATAAATGTTATAATAATTATAATTAGTGTTACTTTATACCTAGTTTTAGTTGTTAAATGCATTAATATATATCTTAATTCGTGTGACGTGTAATGTGTTCAGATCTTAGATCATTATGTACTATGTATACTATGTATAGTATATGATTTAAGGTTCAGATCATTGTATGTAATTCTCATGTAGTTCGTGATTGTTATCAGAAAATAAAAAATAAACCATAAAGGTGTATACGCGTAAAATTAATCTTTATATTATCATATTACTCTACAGTTTGTATCGTAATTCGTTCATGATTTCTTTAAAATAATTCGTGAGTCTGTATAATTTATTGTTTAATTCAAAACTTCTTCTTATGACTCCAGTATTTCAGTATTATATTTTATTATGAATACTTGACTTTGATTTTGTTTATTAAAGTTATAATAATGCAATTATCCAAAATGTTATTCATATTTTACTAATATTCATACCGACTTACATATATAATGAACTCAATATTTTTGTCTAGTGTACCTGATTCTAAAGGTATAACTACAATACAAAAATTATATGCATCTGACACTATACTGACCACAAGTTTGTTCAACCAATATATTTTACTAAAAATATCTGACAACTTTAAAATATTGTGTAAACTGGTTCCTCAACTGACCTCCACTAATGCTTTTGCTAGTTGTGATGTAAGTGTAGTAAAGTATACTACAAGCAAGTTAATTGATCCATTGGCAGTAAAGCTAGAACAATATATAAGCAAAGAGCATATAGAACCAATATGTGTTACTACTGCCAAACGTATGGTGGTCAGTATCATTTTTAATGATGTAAAGCATCAAGATACATGGTCAAAAAATACTACCAAGTTGGCCGATGTTGTTAGACATATTTTAAGATTATTCGTAGTACATAATGATTGTATTGTAAGCTTAAAAAGACTTGGCTCAAAACATAACTTTAATATTGACTATATACATATTCACAAGACTGATTGTAAAAATGCTGCTCAAATTAGTTCAGAAACTTCCATTATGATTATCAAAACGATGTCTACTATACAATTTTATCATGCGAAAATAGGATTAGAAATAAAACCATTATTTGCCTTGGAACCTCAAGTGGCTTGTATGAAAAATATCATTAAAGCTGCTAGAAATGGTTATAGCCCTTTGTGTAATATGGTTAGTTAGTATATTGTTTATATAAATGTAAATACTCATAACATTGTTGGTTATTTTTATTAGATATTAATGATTGGGCCATCTAGTAGTGGAAAAACAAGTTTGGTTCATCATGTTGCTGCATCATTAAATTGTATAATTTTTAATTTAATATCTACAGATTTCATTAATGCCGATCCAGGTTCTACTGAAGCTGCAATTCGAGATTTATTTCAAAAAGCTTTGTTATTAATTGAACAAGATGATAAAAGTAAATAATAATTAATAATTTAAATACTTATTATGAGTTTTATATAAATATATTATTAATTTCCATAGCTGTTTGTATAATAATGTTTGAAAAAGCAGAAAGTATGTTAAATGGGAAAAGTGCTAATGCTAAAAGAATCTGTGCTCAGTTACAAGATTGTTTATCATCAGTTCAAAATTGTTGTCGCATTATAGTTATTGCAACTACTAGTATGCCACATTTAATTGATTCTTCTTTTAAACAAGGATCAAGATTTTCTTATGAAGTAATTATTATTATTTTGCTGAAATGTTATAGTAATTTTTATACAATTTCTCTAAATCATAGATTTATGTTGGCGTTCCATCTGAAAAAGATCGGATAAAATTGATTAAAGGTATACTTCGCTCTTTAAATGTAAATATTCAATCCAAAACTACATTGTCTCTGGCAAACTTAACACCTGGTTACACTGCTGCTGATTTAGAATTGGTTTTGAAAGAAATTTGTCATGAATCTCATATTGTTACTGAATTGTTTGTTAACTATTAATTGATTTTATATATTATAATTATGTTTATTTATTAATATTATGGATTTCAGAGAAAATGGCATATTGGGTAGTGCAATTTTACTTATCGCTAGACATCCAGCTTCATCTTTGAGGTCAGGTATAGGTCAAGTAATCACAAAATCTGAATCTAGTCCTGCTACAAATTTGGGAGGTTTAACAAAGGTTAAGCTTATGTTTGATGTTTGTATTAAATGGCCTCTTATGTATCCAAAAGCTTTTAAACATTTTTCTGTTCCTCCTCCTAAAGGTAATAAATTATAGTCTGTACATCTGATTTAAAATTAACATATATTTGTAATAATTTATGTTATTGATAATTTAGGTGTTTTGCTGTACGGACCTCCTGGGTGCGGTAAAACAAGTCTTGTACGTTCAATAGCTTCATCTGCCAACCTAAATGTTCTTACAGCAATGGCTGCAGAATTATATTCTCCATATCTAGGTGTTACAGAAGCAAATATTTCACAGTTGTTCCAACGAGCTAGAGCTAATATTCCAGCTGTATTATTCATTGACGAAATAGGTATTAATTTCTAAAATTGTAGTTCATGTCAATGGATTAACATGGTATATCTTATTTAAAATTTCAAAAATAAAAACCGGACGGGGCCTCGCTCTGTTGTATAGTAAGTCATTATAATAGATGTGTTAAATTTCAATGCTATGATTGGTATCATTGTATATGAAAAACTATTTTAATCTGAGATGATTTGTTAATCTAGAATAGGTATATATTATGTTATATTTCAATATTTGCTCTTCAAACGCTTATAAAAAAGAATTATGCTAATTATGCTAATGTATTTTAATAAATTTTAAATGACAGTAAGAACAATCTCTGTGGAATCTACTAAATTTTCAATTATTTTGCCCCGGCAAAATTATTTTTATCAACAATTTATTATAAAAAATGTAAAAATTCAAATATTTCAAATGCCTATAAATAACGTAAAAATTAGTGAAATATTTTGAAAAGAAAATGCTAATCTAAACAACTGATAAAAGTTTCAGGTTTCTACAACTTACTCTTTGAATAATTACAAATATTTAAAATTGTTAGAGAATAAATTGTTATTCAATGCATTTTCGTAAAAATTTAAATTTCAGAATTCAAAACACTGAAAACTTTACTGTGTTTAGAAAACGCTATTATAAACATTTGGTATAAATTTAAAGTATTTGCGATTTTTAAACTCCGTTCAGAATCTAAAACTTATTTTGTTAAAAAATGGTTTATGTATAAACATTCCCGTTTTTCTGTAATTTTTTTTCTCAATACTTTTGAAAACTATTGAAAATTTTTAACTTTTGACTCCTCTTAAGTACCAACTAGATTCACTTTCAGAAAAGTTACTATATAAGAAAATTGAAATATTTCTACTGGTCCAAAATGTTATGAAAGACAAAAAAGAATAATAAATAAATAAATAAAAAAGAAAAACACATTATAAAATTAATACATTCCTCACTTTGTTCGGAATCTAACATGTTTTTGTTTTCAACAGTGCATATTAAAACTTAATAATTTTTAATTTTAATTGAAATAACTAATTCTAATAATTACTGTACTGCAAATTTATTATGACAACTGCTGGACATTTGTATATAAATGTATATGTGTACATATATATAGTATATACAGTATTTTGTATAAGTCTTCTACATGGTACTTTTAATTGTTTTACTGTTAAAAAATATAATGTATTTACTAGATTCATTAATAAGCTGTCGTACTGAAGAAAAAAAAGGATCATCTGGATTTGAAGACAGAGTTCTATCAACATTTCTGGTTGAAATGGATGGTATCACCAATGATACAGAAGTCTGTATTTTTAATTTACCCAAAATATTGATTTATCTTATCAAAAAATTATCTTATTTGTAGTATGGACAGGGAATTGTAGTTGTAGCTGCTACCAATCGTCCAGATAAAATTGATGCTGCATTATTAAGACCGGGTAGATTTGACCGACAAATCTATGTTCAACCACCTCTCTCAGCAGAAGAACGTTTTAACATACTTAATACCATTGTTAATAATCCTGAACTAAGGTAGACAAATTAATTAATCATGATATGATTCGTAAGAAATCTATGATAAAATTTACTTTTATGTTAGTGTGCCACTTTCGGATTCATCAATTTTAAACGAAGTAGCCTTGATGACTGATTATTTTTCTGCTGCTGACCTTGCAAATGTTGTGAAAGAAGTACTTCAAATAATTTTATTGTATAAATTGAATAATGATTTTATAATAAATTGAAATTTTATTTTTTATTTTTAGGCTGCTTTGTCTTGTTTGACTAAAGATGGATTTGATACATGTTCAATAGTAAAAAAAGAACATTTTGAGGATGCATTGAGAAATATTAAACCTTCATTATTTAAAGAGCAAATTGCATGGTAAGTATTTATGATTATAATTTTATAAATACTCAAGTTCTCAAGTTGTTTTGAATACTATCTAAATTTTGTCTATAAAAAAATCACAAATTTGTTGCATATTAACATGATCCATGTCTTGCATAATAACCTGGATCAAAATTTAGAATTTACGGAAATTTGTATAAATGACTATTAAATGTTTATTAAATGAAAATGTTTTGAAATAATTGTTAATGTTTTTATAGGTACAATAACTTTTCCTTGCAACAAAAAAAATAGATCATTACTGCTGTGAAAATTATCAAGAACATGAATTATTTTACCAAAGATTTTTTTTAACAGTTTAAAATCATAAATCATGTATATCAATTAATAAAACTAAATTTTCTTGCAAATTACAATTTTTTATCTTACAACCAATTGTGAAATTGGTTTATTTATTTTTTTATGTTCCTTTTTTGTGATGACATTATTTAATTTTTTTCACAAAATTGTTCCAAATACCTTCCAAAGTATTACCACATTGCTCAAATTTTATATATACTAAATAAAAAGTACCTTAAAGGAAACCAAACATGGTTAGGCTCTAAATAATGTATGGTAGTATCCCATTAAAAACTGCCCAGTGAAGTCTGTCCCGTGCTAAGCCAGATAAGTCAGCTGAATACTATAAAAATTGGTTGAAAAGGCATCAATTTCATTGTAAATATCTTTAGACTACTTTAGTATTGTTTATTATAAAAGAGGAATGAAAAGCAAATTATCTAATATAGGTTAATCTTAATAGTAATTAGTAGAGATTGAAAGTGGTTTTTTGTTGTTTTACATGCAATATAGGGATTTAGACCTATTTTTCCAAAATCCAACCCACAGATTGTTGTATTTATATGAGTATCTATTAATTAAAATTTAAATACATAGAATAAGTTTTTAATAATGTACTCAGTACTATAACTACGAGTGTCCTGAATTCTAAGAATCAAGTTAAATTTACTGTCTTCCTGAATTCTTCATGACTCGTGCTTGCAAGCAGCCCGGCTCACAGCTGTACATGGTATGCCAGTAATCAGTATGGTTACACATCGGCCTATAGAGTCTATATAGTATTATGGTCACGTTAGGTATGTGCACTAAAGTAGTCTATATCTTACGTGACCATAATTTTTTTCTTCAAAGCGGGACACCTGTACATTTTAATAAGAAAAACATCATTTTGCGTAAAATAACAAATTTTTTAATGGAATAAATGTATGATTGTGATTTGTGATCAATAAATACCTACCAACCTACAAGTCGACTTGAGACATTTTGGGGACAGCGGGACACTTGGCTTGAAAGCGGGACCACAGATCATGTCTATGAGCTGGATGTATGGTCACGTTATATACAGAGATATATATCTGTTATTATATACCACACTATCTACAGTCGTGGTTACGATGGAAACAACTCAAACAAGACTGTTCCGAATATATCCGGTCAATCGAAAGTTCCGATTCATTAACGTATTAAATATGACAATATTTCAATGCACTGGATTTTAGAAATTTTGAAAATACGATGTAGTTTAGAACATGTTTTATCATTTCGATGTCTAATGACAGTACATACACAGAATAATTTATTCAGAATAATTAATATTGACAATCGACAGCGTTGCATTGCCGAAGACACATTATTCTAAATCATGATCTAAAGCCGTGGTAACAAAATAATATAATATTCATATAATCTATGGTAATATAGTGATATCATTTCAATCACGATTATAGATAACGCAAATTGTTATATAATCGGGATTTCAGTACAAAAAAATGTACCGCCGTACCATATAAATACAAATTATTATACATTATACAATAATACAATATGCATTATGCGTGGGCAGTGTCCAATGATCACAAATCACAAGTTTAAAGTTTATAAGTAAAAGTTAATATGGTAAGCACTTGACTTTATTAATTATAACGCTATTTTTTTTCGTTACAAAGAATCAAAATATGTAATACATTTTGTATAATTCAGAAATAGATTGAAATAACATGTCTTATGAAGAGTTCTTTTGTTAGATATAAAATAATAGTTAATAAAGTTCAGCACTATACGTTTATACAAAATATATATTAATATAAATTACATTTTACATGAAGTAATTAAAAACTCTTTCCACAAACTTTAAAATTCATTACAAATATTTTATTTTTAAGCTTTAATTTTCTTTCGCTATATTTAAACTAATTAATTAATTTTGATAATTTCAGAACTTATACGTATAACTAAAATGGATTGCTCTACAAATATAAAATTTGATAATGATAAAACCTCTGTTACTTTACTTCAAGATATATTAAATAAACAAGGAGTGCGTACTGTTCAGTATGAACTACTTCAAATTGAAGGTGCTGTTAGTGCACCATCATTTCAATATCGAGTCACAGATGGCCGATTTGTTGCTTATGGTCAAGGTCAGTTTTATTTAATTTCATTTGATCTATTTTGAAATTTATGTGTATATTAAAATATCATTTATATCTAGGTAAATCAAAAAAAGAAGCTAAACAAAATGCAGCTAAAGCATTGTTACGAATTATTCATAAAGAGTTTCCTGAGTTATATTCTGATCCTCAATTAGAGTCGCATATTGATGGTACTTCAGATTTGATTGAATCTTTTGAAACTATGAATTTTGGAGACAATGATGAACGCAACCCAATTGGCATGCTCCAGGAACTATGTACATCCTTTCATCTTCCTCCACCAGTTTACATAACAGAATGTGAAGACGGCCTTCCTCATCAACGGCTGTTTACTGTTTCATGTAATGTGTCCGAATACAAGCAGACTGGTGTAGGCAAGTCTAAAAAAATTGCTAAACGTCTTGCTGCTAATAATCTTTATTTTATGTTAAAAAAGTAATCAATTGATACATAAATGTATTATATTTTATTTGTTCTAATTATAAATTTTTTTTAGCATCCAGTCAGATCTTAGCAATACCTCTCGAGCACCTGATAATATAGACGACTTTGTTCGTCAAGAGTCCAGTAATTTAAGTGGTTTAAAAAATTCAAAATCCAGTTCTCAATTCCATCGGTTACCTGAGATTCATAGACATTTGCCACTGACTGATGGTCCATATTGTAATAAGTTAAAAGAAATGAAAGATGAACAATTATATTCATGTAATACCAGACAAATTTTAGACAGTTTTACTACTGAACAAGGATTAACAGCATCTTTTATTGATTTTGAAGAATTTTCAAACAAGGGTACATATCAAACTTCTCTTCAAGTATCTACTCCTATCACAGTGGCTTTTCACGGTGAATCTTCTAACAGTTATGGAGAAGCTCAACTAGAAGCAGCTTATAGAGCTTTGGTATTTTTTAAATGTATACTAAATAACAAAGCTTTAAAATCATTAACAATTAATTAATTTGCATTAACTAAAATTATATTAAAAATAACACAGACTAAATTATGGTATAAGATATATTTTTGTGTTATTCATAGAAATGTGTTGGTGTTGTAAAACTGTTTATTTTACTTTTATAACTAGTAATAGATTATATACTAAAAAAATTAAATGCTAAAAATGTGTTTAGGTTTTTTAAATAAATTGCAATTTTTTTATCTAGACTAATAGTAGAAACTTATGATGTAACAGTCATATATATATATATATATAATATAGATACCATGTCAAGTGTCATAAAATCAGTTATTATAAACATTATATGTTATAAAAATAATTTTTCATAATCGTCATACTTCCTACAACACACACTGGTATTTATAATTTTCTTAACTGCGTATTATAGGAAAGTAATAACAAATTAAAAATCTTGCTTAAAGTCTGTACAAATTTATCCAAGGAGCAAAAAGAAACAAAAGTCACTGTAGAACACCTAATTCTCTAACGCTCTGAAACTCAAAAAATAATAATAATAATAATAATCATAAAATTCAACTACAAAATATATGTAAAATATTAGAAGAAAATCTCGAATATGATATTAGTGAATTTTTTAACAGCTATCGCCTCTAATTTAAAATTTTAAGTTTACTTGGATTTCATTATTATATTTTAGATTATTTATTTATATCATATTATTTTAGATTTTTTGAGTATTAACAAAGCTAATGTATTTTTAATTGTTATTATATTATATTATGCCATTTTTTAAATTAAATTCAAATTGTCATCTAAAAAATAATTTTTTATTCATATGAAAAAATTTATAACAGATGACATTTATAAGAAATTACTTGTATAACATACAATGTTTATAACAACTGACTTTCGAACACAACTTACATTCATATATATCATATTCTATTATTGTTTTGATAAATTAATTTAATTTTTATGAAATTTAAAACATTTTTACCAAATTTACTTGTATATATTAATAACTGTTATTTATTTTATAAGAATATAAAGTTGTTATTTGCTATAAATTTGAAATTTGCCTAAAAACATAATTGCTAAATGCAATTAAATTTATTTTACTTGAATCTATTCAGTATTAATGTATAGTGCACAAGTCATTTAGAATTGTTTTTCAAATGTATTTTGTAATTAGGAATCAGTGACACCTGGCACTGGTATATTTCTACAGCATAAGTAAGTATTACAAATAAATATATGTTGGATTCTTACCAGATACCTACTATTTTACTTGTACAGTAATAACAATAGAAATATTATCTCTATGTACAAATTAATTGTATAGAATATATATATATATAATAATAATAATGCATGTAATAAAATAATATCAGTCTTTTTTATGCAAAATCACATTATATTAAACAATTTGTTATTTCAAGTAAAAAAAAAAAAAATTCTAATATAAAATACTAATACAAATGTACCATCTATCTAAGTACACAATAACCATTATAACAACAAACTTAAAAATATATTTCTTTTGGATCACCGTTCCATGTAAGGTAGCAACCAAAGCAAGTTAAATGCTGGAAGCAAAATTATTATTTCTTTTAAGGTATGGTAACATAAGAAAAATTTTAGTTTAATGAGTTTATTTCATTATTATAATGAAAAAGTGTTCAAATGTTGAAATTGTTTTTCTCGTATTTTTAATTCAATTAATTTATCCAATATTTCTTGCCTCCATTTGCATTTAAAAATATTTTGTCTGTCTTTAGCAGGATTAAACCTAAAAATATGTACTAGGTCTTAACATTTATTTATTTATTAATTGTTTTATATACCTATTACCATTGTGATATAAAACATATATCTGGATCGATTGAACCAGCTACTACAGAACTCCAAAATATAGTGTTTGGTTTTTGAGTCAAAGTATTATTTTGGATTTCAATAAATGAATCTGGTTTAGCCTCCATACCAAGTAAAGACCCAATGCTATGCTTAGGACTCCAAGCAGAAACTCTGCGTTGAGAAGCCTTAATTTCTTTAGCACTAAAAAATGTTAACGGTTAAAAAAATAAGTAAGTAATTATATTTTACTTACTTAATCATATACTTACTGCAAATTTAAAGAATTCTTTGAAACATTCCCTGTGAGCCGGGTTGGAGCGGAGTGTGAAGGTTCAGTAAATGATGATGATACAGCCCATGGTTCTATTTTTTCGTGTCTTTTCTTAAATATTAGTTTAATAAAATTAGTAGGTTTTTAATTACTTACCTGATAACAGTGATACCTATAGATCTTAAAGGACTTAAAAATTAAAATTTTCACTTTCAAATCAATCCCAAAGTAATTTTAATATATTTAAGTAACCGTATAAATAAATTTATGATTATAATTAATACATTACATATAAATGTACAATATACAAAAATATACATCTTAATTTGATATCATTATTGAATTGAATAATTTGAGCATTAATTAAAATGTAGGTGCATACATAGATGCATTTTATGATAATAAAAATGATATATTATATTATTGTAATGTGTATTATTTTTAATATTTTGTGTAGGTACATATACAACTAAAAACATTGAAATTGAAAAACATTTGAATACAATTTAGTCGTTTGATTTGGTTCCTTTTTCGTTAAGTATAGCTATAATAAGTACTATATACAATTTTGGTAACATTAATATTAGATATTTGTCGCTAATTCATAAAATTATGCTGAAAATGTCGATATATATTACCTCTTGTTTTTTAGATTGTTCATTTTCGATAGAAGCTTGTATATGAACCCACTTCTTCCCAGTAGGATTGGTTTTAGATACCTCACTTCGAAAATACAAATGTCTATCTAATCCCACTGAAAATACCTATTTGTATACAAAATTAGCTCAATCAATTACACATAAAATATTTAAATTATTTATTCAATGAAATTCACTTGATCATTTGGAGTTACAGACACAGAAAACATGAAAGTATTTAATTTAACCCAATTAGTTCCTTCGTTGAAATTTTCATCAATTCCATTTCGATACCAAACTCTGGAATCATTTGTAATTGCCCATACTGATAGAAGTCCAACAGATAACTGAGTGATTTTTGAATCAGATTCCGGAGATTCAACAATAATCCATTCTTTACCTTTAAAATATCCAATATATATATAATATAGAGACAAAAAAAATTACAAATTTTCCTGTAGTCCTAACCTTGTGGTGTTTCAGCACAGACATCTTTTCTGACCAGTATCATACCATTCCATAAAATCACCCACACCGAACCTGATGGTCCACAATCGATGTATCTGGATTCACTGCTTTCTTTTGTTGAAACACAGGCCCATAAACAACCTTCAGGCCACATTTTGTTAACATTTTTACGATAAAAAATCTGCAATGCGAAATCTTTTAGAACAAACATTTTATGTTTACACATCACTAAAACTAAAAATGTGATATTTTATAAAAAAAAATGTATTCGTAATTACCCTTCCTTGTGCTGTAACAGCCCATACCATCATAAAACCAAACTGGGCACCAACTATTTTGTGGCCTCCAACACTGACACAAATAAATGGCTCCTAAAACCAATTATACATACCTATATATATTAATTAATGTAACATACTAGGTACGTAATATATAATGTTTTATCATTTATTAGAAAAATATACGATGTGTAATAGTAGTTACAGTAGTCAATAAGTACATGAGCGTCCAAGATAATATACAAACGACATGACTGCGCAATGAGGAGAATACCAAGCTACCCAGCAGTAATAACCCTAGACGCGATTGAAGTGACTTGTTAAACTATACATTTGATGCCTACGTGTAAATTTTTAAATTTTTTTATCTTAATATTGAGCCAAATCGCGATGCCAACGGCTTTTGGCGTTCTCAGTGAATTCCCAGGAATGTTTACTGGTTAACCGAAAGAATGCGTGGATTCAGATGATTCATCAGTCAACAACGGAAATGTTTGCAATAGGATATTAGGACGTGGGTCATTTCCAGTGGTTAATTTAAAAGGAGACAATTGCCCCGGACAGCAAATTTCAGCTTTTTTTACAGATTTACAAAATTACAATCAATTTGGCAGTTGAGTAAATTTATGTCAACAAGACGAACAATATGGTCTATTAATATTCAAAATCGATACAGCTATTCTGTATAATTAATGATCAACTAAACATGACAATTTAACTGTTTAACTGTTTAATATCTGATACCCAATGAATAGCTAGATATGAATTGGAATAAAACTTTGAAGGCGTTAAATATTTTCATTGGCAATCCAACTAAAAATCCTAAAACTAAATATAAATATGTAAAGGACTGTAAAAAAAATTAAGAGCTTAGAAATGGGTATTCGCTTGTATAAGTATGGAATGATATTTTTGAAATATTTAATATTATAAGTAAGAAATTGCAGAATGTCCATATTGTTTTAATTATTGTAATATTATCAATTGTCATAAATCTATATAAATCATTGATAAATTATACAACGAATTTAATAAAACGATTTTTCAAATTATGAAAAATTTGGCATAGATAAAACTAAAATTACAGAATATAAAGTTTTCCGAATAAAAAAAACACCTTACGATGAATCATCTCAAGGTAATACAGAATTTGAAGATAAACAATCGTTTAAAACAATTACTTATTTTATTATACTAGATTCCTTACTTAAAGAGAGCTGAGAAAGCATATAAACTCTTATCAAAAAAAAATTAATATTTCATTCGATTTTTTTTTAACATGGTACTAAGTTGTCACTGTGAGAACTCAGATGTAGGACAAAAATCTGGAAAGTTACAAAAAGCAATATCCTAGAGATCTAGATGTATTTGTTATAAATGAATGCATTAATTTTTGTGGTGACTTAAAAGGTTTACCAAAAAGTGTATTTACAAAATCGGTGCTAGATATGTCATATCTGTAAAATCATAAAAGCTGAACAGGGACGGACTGGGGTGAAGCTTCTTATTAGACCGATACCAGCCCTCATAGATTTAATGATAAAGCTGTATATATTATTAGTATATTATGTCGAGTAAACTTGTACAATTAGTACCTCAAACCTCAATTACGGCTGTTATAATTTATAAATATTTCAGATATATGATAGGTATACTGACATAAGAGCCCAAAAATATTAACGGCTCAGGGGGTGATTGCTCTTCCACCTAGATACCGGATCCACAGTCCCGAAGCTGAAAATGTACTAGATATTAATTTATCCTTTATCCATAGGTACGTTAATATTACATTGAGTACACTTTTGTGTGTTCTTGCATCAAATACTTCAGTAGTACGTCCATTCACTCTTAGAAGGGTTAAATCATACTGACCTCAGATTATCGGTGACTGATAATCGTTTAAATTATTTGACTATTATAAATATTGAAGATTAGCTAAAAACTTCATTAAACTATAATGAAATACATAATTGAAGATTTTACAAGATCATAAGCACGTTGAAAAATATTAATCTGATTATGTTCGTTTGATTATTTTTCTTCCCTTAAATTTTATATTGTTATTGTTTTTTTATTTTTCGTATGGTGTATGTTGAATATAATGGGAGACGAAATAGCTCCTTGAGCCTTAAGGCTTAATTGTGGTACACCGGCTAGGATGAATGTTAGACGTGTGATAGATTTAAGAACTCATAACCTACTTTAGTAACAAAGTGGTGATTTTTTAGATACGATTAGACGAATAAGATGTAGGGAAGAGATAGAAGTTTTTTTTTATTTAATCAGAAGTCCGGTGTGCCAGACTTTGTAGAAGGCAGAACTGCCTGATAGTAAAGTTTGTTTAGAGAGTAAACAATAATGGCGTCAGTTAAGCGATGGACTTTGTGAATAATAGTAATAATAATAATAGTAATAATAGTAGGTACTTATTATTAAAGTATTATGAAAGCCATATTGAGTTTTGAGTATTTTGATATGAGGAATTATTGTTTTATCATTAATAAACTTCGACATTATAATATGTGTCTGATGGTTAATTTTTCACGTAGTTTAGCAAAATCTAATATATAAAATAAATATTTAATATAATGTGCTAAATCGTAGAACCTGCGTGAAATCTTTATGCAGAGGAGAAATTATACACCAGGAATTTGTGCCTGTGTATATACGATTTCTATACCATTTTCTTCTTCTGACACAGGAATTCCAACGCTTGAATGGATAAAATTTCGCACGGAATTCAACTGCATACGTCCATCCCTGAAACAGCGGGTAAAAATATATATAAAAAAATTTACCTACTTATAAAAATGTATAACCAAATATTTATAACACAATAAATCGGTGAATAAAAAGAAATTTTGAAAAATATCTATAATCAATGATCAATATAGATTTAGAAATTAGAAACGTACTCTAGAGGTGGGAAAATTAATAAGCCAAGGTCCGAGAGGTAATATTTCAACTTTTTAATTAAAAAACAGATTTATTAAGAAACAACCTTACAGGTAGGAAAACAAATTATTACGAAGTACTTATAAACATAATGATATTTAATTTACCGAACCCACTTACGTCATCGTCCAAATCTGTATCTTCAAATTTGGTCTCCAATCTCCATTCATGTTCCCACTGCCAGACAAAAGAAGGCAACTTAATATTTTCTTTTAACTTTTCTTCTTTACCGTTTTCCGACGACCAACAATATCTATCTGTTGGCAATAGTCTCTTAGAAAAACTTCCCCCTGGCATCCACCTCTAAACAAAAAATAGGTACATACTCGTATATCATATATAAATAAATATAATGAATAAGATTAACAAAAAGCGAACTTTTCGGGATTCAGCAGTTGTAGTTGTAGATTCTGGGGGCCTAGATTATCTACTAATCACCATAGAGTTATTGTATAGATTGTATTTAATACATTAATTAAGTTGTAACACTTGTAAAAACTTATTAATTTTGCAGTAAAAATGGAATAATAAGTATGCATCAGTTTTCCACAAGTACAAAGATCTGGATGTAATATTTATGATGATTAAAATTGCGTATTTTCACTTGCATAGTTGTATTTTAAACATATTTTTAAAAAAAAAATGCACTCGGTGGGTGGTAGTGATAAACTATATAATATTGTAACCATATAATTCTTGCTCTAAAGGCTGGCCGATATTATTTTGGTTTTCATAGCGTATTAGTGACTCAAAATTTTTACTAGATATTTTATATTCATAATTATAAAATCAACACAAAAATATTGCTTTAGTAACAGGTAATGAAAAATATGAAACTATATACTTAGTAATAGTACTAAATAGTTCCTTTAATGACAGTACCCTGAGGAAACGACTGCTCCGTGCGAAGCCGGATAATTCAGATAATGTGTATATATATATATATATATATTTATGTATGTATATCTATATAACATAAGTTAATGCATGTGACAATAACCTCATTTTCGAAAACCTCTTCTTTTATCCGTATCGCTTCGCTCAAATTGTGTACCAAAAGATAAGTCTGATTGTCTCCTCCGATTGACCATATGTAGTTTTCAATTGCGGATATGTGTTTCAAGTCCATACCGGCGTACGGAAACGGTTTCCATTGGTCGTCGAACGTGGACAACGTGAAAATCCTACCGTAGTTGTTGATGGCCAGCAGGCATTGTTGTTGGTCGTTCATTATAACTGCAGTATGGCATAGGTTGAATTATGGCTAATGTATAAAAAAGAACGCCCACGCACGGACCAAGCACGAAATATAAGAATAAACTATGTAAAAAGTACATTTGTAATAATAGGCGTATACACGTTGGTCGTTCTCCGTTTCATCGTGATATGAAAGGAACACATAACTTACGGCGGCGGTCGAAAAATCAATAACACAATACGTGTAACGTGTAGTGTAGTTAGCGACATGCAAGCCTACTGCGAAATATTATCCTCACGGCTAAGAAACACGCGCGTATGTAGCGTCTACATGCAGAGCTGTGCGTTTGCAATTTCGCATCATCATCATCATCATCATCTCCAAACAATTTCTAGTACAGAAAAGAATTCGATTTTTTCGTCAATTAACAGTACCTAATAATTATTAAATTATAACAATCAATAGTTGCCAATTTCCATGTTTATGTAATACATGTAACACTACCAAATGTTCGATTCTTTGAGCATCGTACATTCGTACTTAAAAAATTATTATTATTTAATATTTAATAAGCTTCCGGCTTCATGATCTGAATTCATAATATTCATTTTTATCCTAATTTTTCTATAGTATAAAATTTGGATATTTAATATAACAGACAAAATATATAAACACTTATTTGAAATAAAATCTACTGCGAATGGTGTAATGCAGGTTATTCTCTCTCTCTTTCTATATATATATATATATTTTAAAACATTAAAATATAAGTAAGACTTATTAATTTCATTTCATAATAAATAAGACAATTATAATATTTTCTATGCTCGATGGCTAAAGTCTGAAATTTTTATTTTTTCAAAAATTTAATTCTTATAGTCACTGGCTGCCTGGAGGTCTAGACAGTAGATAAAGTAATCTGCAGTAAGTACTATAATACAGGAATCTAAGTAGGTAATTATTAATGTGGCAGTGTTTCGTTTTCATCAACATACATACATACGCCTCTAAAAAAAGAACCAGATGGGCCTCGGCGCCTCGCTTTGCTGTAAAGTAGGGGGTAGAAACGTAGAGTGTACCTCGTTCATAGGAGATAGGTCATTACAATGGATTTGTTAAATTTGAATGCAATGATTGGTATCATTGTATAAGAATAACGATTCGGAACGCAGATTATATGTTAGTCTAGAATAGGTATAGGTACCATATAATACGATATATACGTATAAAATGTTATATTTAAATTGAAATATTAAGTCAATATATGATTTTCTAACGCTTATAAAAAATAATTGTGTCTATAGATTTCAATAATTTTGAAGTGATGGTAACTTCTGTGAAATCTTCTATTAAATTTTCAAGTATTTACCAGCCAAATTTTAGATTCTGAATGGAGTGATGGAATCTATTGGTTTTACAATGATGTGTTTTTTTTTGTGTCTGAGGACACCTTTTTTGGTAGTAAAAATGCTTCGGTTTTCTTAAACAGCAACTTTTCTGGAAGGAAAGTGAATTTAGATGGTACTTGGGTAAGTAAAAATTTAACTTTCTCAATACTTTTTAAAAGCGTCGAAAAAAACGATAAAAAAATTACGAAAAAACGGGAAATTTTACACAAATTCACGTTTTTTAAGCCATTTATAGGCATTTAAAATATTCGATTTTTTTTACATTTTTTTTTTATAATCAGTGATAAAAAAATTGACTAATACAAAATACTTGAAAATTTCACAGAAATTTCACAGAAGATTCCACAGAAATAGTTATTATTATCATTCAAAAATTAATAAAATCCATTGACACAATTTTTTTTATAAGCATTTGAACAGCAAATATTGATATAAAATTACATGTAAAATATAATATAGGTAATGTACTAATGTATAATATTCTAGACTGACAAATCATATCGGTTTTTGAAATTTGCTCTAACTCAAAAACGAAAAACCGTAACAACTTGAAATTTTCACCAAATCTTTATATTGGCATTCTCTATACATAGTTAAGTTTTTAAAGTATTTTGACTTATTTATAGATAATTTAAATTTTCGATTTTTGTAAGTTTTTTTTTTAAATATCTATAAAATTTTTTTGACTGTCCGAAAACTCTTGAAAATGTATTAAAGGATTAAATATAAGTTATACTTATCGTAACTAAAAATTATCGGAGAACGTTTTACTCAAATTTTTTTTATAAGCTCATAAAGTTCAAATTTGTATAAAATATGTTAAAATCGCGATAATTTGAAAGTTATTTTGCAGTTGAAAATTCATAAAATTTTTTCTGTTTATACTTAAGGTACAAAATTTTAAACTAGGTTTTCCATAAGCTATTCTTCAAAAATATATAAAAAAATTTCCATCAGACTTAAAAGAAAAAAATTTATGACTGTTTGAAATTTAAATTTTTACGAAATTGCATTATAATTCAATTTAAATATAAAATACTATATTATTATATACACATTTTAGACAAACATATCAACTCCGTTCAGAATCGTTATTCGTATACAATGATATCTTTCATTGCATTCAAATTTAACAAATCCATTGTAATAATGACCTATCCTATAAGCGAGGTACACTCCACCCCCAATTGTACAGCAAAGGCAGGCCCATCCGTTTTTTTCGATGCTTTTAAAAATTATTGAAGTTTTTTTTTAGTACCCCAAAACGTGAAGATGGACACAATAAAAGATAAAAAAAAGACTCCACATTGTAAAGCCAATAGATTCCATCACTCTGTTCAAAATCTAAAATATATATGTAGGATAATAAAAGAATAATAGCATTCGCTATAACTCTTAAAATTATTTTAAAAAATTTGGATCATTTTTAAATGGATACCTGAATAATTTCTCCAGACTAGACAAACGTAAGTGAATAGGTGGTAAAAATAGTCATTGCTTGTATATCAGTTTTGAAATTTTTTTTTTCATAATATTATGAATTTATGATTGATTTCTTATTTATCACAAGAAATAGCATAGAAAGGCGATTGCATGCTAGTTATAATTTAGTGGATATTTCAGAGTGAAGACCCCAGGTTAGCCTCTTGTCTAATGTGGCTCTGAGGTTTTAAATCTGCAGTACCAAATGAAAGAATCTGCTAGAAAACTGACACTAGTCTCTTGCATTTAAACAGAAAAATATTATATTTGTTTATACCTGATGTACTCAGTATTTTCGTTTATTCTGGTAATCAATACTAGTTACTACATTTAATCATTTCATGATGGGTACCTACTTTACAAATATAAATTTAATTGTTCTGCGAAATTCTAATATTCAGTGACTAATAAGTAAAGGTAAATTAACTAATTATAACAGTTTTACTAATATGTGACAATTAAGCACGTATACAGGGGGGTTAGGGATTCAACCCCCCCCCCCGAAAATTTTTTTGTGTAATTTATTTATTTCATATACAAGTAATAAAATATAATATGTAGTATTGATTATTGTAAATTTTTTATGAACCCCCCCCGAATTTTTTTTTTTTTATATACGTGCTTGGTAACAATGATGAATCCGAGTCATTGAGTCAGTAATTAATGATGACGTTACCAGAATAAAGGTGGTAGCCTTTATGGTATTAAACATATGCTAAATCTAAACTACACACAATAACGGTCCATTATTTATTGAAGTGTCTGTGAAAAATTGGAAGGCGATGCCCATAGATAAGAACTAATAAGTACACCTCTTTCCCAGAGGGACTTGTGCATTGTACACATTTTAGGCGGTCACTCCCATAACTACCACCGTAATAGCCTAATAGTCCCTACTTGCACTTGAACAACTGTATAGCCTGTACACACAATAATGTCAATAACAATCTTATTTCGTTTACAATTATTATGGTCTGCCACAGCGCTGACGAGTGACGGTTATAATATGGTACTGCTATACTGCTGTAATGTTGATGTTCTCTGTAGCTAATTTATTTTAATTAATTATCACAGCACGTGGACTCAAAATGTATAATCTGTATATAAGTTCAGTCATTTTAGTTATACAGATAATATTTAATGTAATAAATATACTTATGTGATTGTGTAGGAAACAGGAATGCATTATGCACAATATTATCTGTGAAGTTGCATTAATTATTTAGATGTAATATGGAGTGTAGACATGTATTGTATAATAGTTTATTTACTATAATGTGCACAGTATTACTTGTGTTCATTAAAAATATTACCACCTCCAGTGAATCCACTTTATAATGATAAGAATTTAAAGATTCTATGTTGTTATTATATTCAATAGTAGCTTAGGGTTGGTTTATACATGGTAGTTAGTACAATTAAATTCTAAACTATCTAAACATTCTAAACTGAATTGACTATTGGTACTTTATAATTTTTTTATTTTCTCATAAATTTATTATTTTTTAATATTCTTAATAATATGTATTAAAACATTATTCATGATTGTAAAAGTCAGCAAAAAAATTATTAATATATTTCCTGCACATTTATAAAAGAACTGATGCATTTTACTGCAAGGATTGCCGACATACCTAGTCAACTTAACATTAATTATATAAAATATATATTCTTGTATTTATAACCCACTCTTTAAAATAATTAAGGAGTAGAATATAATAATAGAAGTATTAAAATTTATAAGTTTATAATGGTTATGAAATAGAACTTTAAAAAAGTATATTTTCTACAAGATAAAACAATATTTTACGTAAAATATACATATATTCATTATAACAAAAGGAATCATGAAAAAAAAAGTTACACAAACAAGATTCATTGATATAATAAATAAGCCATATAAGCATACATTTTTTATACAAATATATATATGAAATATCAACAATTTTAAATGAATAACAAAAATATTAACAATTATAATAAGATAAAAAAGCACATAACTTTTTAAGGATTATCATAATATAAACTTAGTTCCGGTTTCATTGTGTTTGGTTATTTGACTGATTTTTTTGAATAATATTATTTATTTCTTCAGGCAGATTACTAGGATCAGACAGTATTTCAGTAGATGTGCATAAGTTTCGTAATGCATTTAAAGCAACTGTGAAAATAAAAATTATACTTATTTAAATATTTTATGATGAAAATATCATCAAACATAAAGGCTCTTAATGTATAAATAAATGGACATTTTATTAATTTTAATTGTTTTGGTTAAATTATTTTAATTATATGTTAATGGATGTAATAATGACTTTGTTTATACAGCTTATTATAATCATTACCACCATCATAAGTTAAATTTTAAAGAATAAACAATAAGTACTTATTATCAACATTATTATTTTTTAATTGTCTATTTTAGATTTAACACATAGTAATAATTAAACACTACAGATATCAAACTGATATTGTAGTTGCATACGCCTTAACAGATAAACGGTGTTTGGCATTGAAAAGAAATTAGAGAAAGGATGCAAACAAAAAATGAATAGTTCTTCAAGTACTGATTGTACCACTCTAAGTAACTTATTTAGACAATTTAAAGATTCAAAAAATTAAGTATTAATCCATTTTTACCCTTGTCAAAACAAGCAATGCTGATAAATACATTTCTGGTATATAACATACATAACATATATTGTCAGTCATAAAATTTATTAAGTTTATAACACTCACTTGGCCTGAGATCCCCTAATGTACAGTGTTGTTCAACCCACTGAAGAGTAGTACGATACATTTCATCATAACTAGATGTAGATACGCTAGAATTAAATGAATTTAAGAGCGGCTCTGCTATTAAACTCAGCTAAATAATAAGGAATTAAAGAATTAAATTGCAGGTTTTTTTTTTTAGTTGTTAATGTTAATACAATATGTTTATGTCAATATAGATCAACACAAAAGTATAATATTTCTGTATAAATTAAATTAAGAGAAAATATTATACATACATTTTAAATAAAAATCTTAAATATTACATTTTTGAGACTTTTAATCAAGAAAATAATTAATGAGTTAATCATTAAGAAAAATAGTTGTTTAATAAATGAAAAATCTTTTTTTTTTTATTGCTCTCATTATTAAGGCTTGGTAACTGAGGCCATTAGCCCTCTAAGTGTAGATATTTTGGGTGTGGTAGGTCTGTTTGTTTGTGGTTGGGTGGTACATATTGGATGGAGGGACTTTGGTGATTTTATCTCTTTGTGCTGTCATTACCTCCAGAAAGCGAAACCACCAGTACCCCAGCTTGAAAGCCGAGCTTATAGTCACAGTTGCTTTATTTCATTCGGTCACACCTATCCTTTATATTTTTATACTTGTTATAAGAATGTTCTTTTTTTAAAAATTTACGATATTTTAGTAAAATATTATTTAATTCAAGTTATAAGTTATTTTAATTTAATTTTTTTTACATATTTCAATATAAATGATGGTTAAAACAAAAATAATGTGTAAGATAATAAAGGATACAATATAAAATTTCCAATTTTCTTGAGTTCGTTTCTTCACATATTCATCAAACATTTCTTTCATTTTTGTTGTCCGCTGTCTAGAAAATGGAGCTCCTGTAGCAGGTAACATAGCTTGACAATTACTGTTACACCAAATTGTAATCAATTATTATTAAATATAATTCAAAAATTAATAATTATTAAAAACAAATATCTAACCTAATTGCTAGATTAAGAGATTCAACTTGTTGTTGTAAATTTTGTCTCTCATCATAAAGCCGCGCTCGTTCTGACCTTAGTTGAAGTATGTAATCTGCTCCCTTTTGCAACATGGCAGCTTTACTCATTTTAGTACTTGGATTTTGATTGATTTGTGGTATTAACATATTCAACATATCAAATCCATTCTTAATGTTACACCTCCGTTTTTGTTCTGCATTTATATGACAAACTCTCCTATGCTCCTGCACATATTTCAACCTAGGCCTTAAGCTCATGAGCAGTTCACACTAATATTTATTTAGGTGATAAAAAACAACATAATGTTTATAATCTAAAAAAATAAGTATGCTATATTACCTTATAAGGAGTTCGTGATGGACCTGGAATCATAACATGAGGTGGCATTGACATTGAGCCATTCCTTTGTGATAAATTTATAGACTCATTAGATTGATTTGGAGAATGATTTTTTTGACATAGATCTGTACTACAAGCCATGGGCGTCGTTGATATACTTAGAGATTGAGGAATTGGAGTAATTAAGGGTTGACTGAAGTTATTAGTAGGTGAGGGTTGATTACTCGGAGGTGATGGTTTATCCATTACAGGATGATGATTAACATATTCTTGAGTTTGAGGGAGTCTATATGTTGAGTAACCTTGGGTGTTTCCATGTGGAATGTCAAATCGAGGTTGGATTTGTGGAAGCTGATGAATACCACCTGGTGTCCCAACTGCATCAAGAAGACCACGAGTATTTGGGGTCAAATTATATACGTTACAATCACTAAGAATAGTTAAAAATTTATAAATAAATTGCACTTCATGTAGATATTTCATTTTATTACCTTTGGTTCATAAAAACAGGACTGGGTTTTCTATAGACAAGGTGATCAGTATATGAAGTCAAAACATGATCTGGTGTTCTTGCTCTTCTTTGAATTAATTGATATGGTATTTGTGATATTTGTGGACCTTGTGGCACTTGTTGATATGATGTCTGATAAGATCCATTTGTATTTCGAAATTTGGTCATATTAGTAGAAACACTTCCTGAACTTGGAGTTGAAAACATATTATCTAACAAAAAATAATAATTGTATACAGAATATTATGAACTTTACTGAAAAATTGTAGACTAATGAACTTACTTGAAGACAGAAGTTGAGCAAGTAAAACACTTTGGTTGTTATCACTTGAAGAATTTATGCTTGATGACATAACTTTTTGTTTTGGCTGGGCTTGCCTACCCCGTGATCTTTGTCTAATCTACATTATACACAAAAGTATAAACTATTAAAAATATTTCAATATTTATTATGGATATTTATAATTAATTATTACCTTTGGTGTAACAAAGTGATCTTGTGAATTCCTTACAACTGGAGGGAACTTGTTATATGTTTGTATTAGTGGATTTCTATTTTTAAAATCATTGGTGGAAGATCCATTTCCATAAGTCATTACAGAACTATTAACAGCAGACATATCTTGATGTTGATTGTAATTATTGGAATTTATAACTGATTCATGACCTACATTAGACGTATTAAATTCAAAAGGATACGCAGGTGGTGGAGGGGGTAACTGCAATTCACTATGGTGAGTTTGTGTATTTCCCGGAGGAATACTGTTATATGAGTGATTACTAGATTGATAATCTCCTCCATTTGAAGGTTGATGAAACATTGTTGAAAAATTGGATTGATAATTATCTTCTGTTGAATAATTATTTACATGCAATGGACATGATGTGTCCGCAGTTTCTTGTCGCATGTTTGTCATTTTAAGTTGGTGCAGTTCTGAATGTAAAGGCAATGAATGTTGATTCGTTTGATAACATGAGCTTACATTTCCATATGATTGACTGTATAGGTTGTTGGAAGATTCTGACTGCATCTGACATTCTTCTGGTACAGGTGGTAATTTAGGAGGACTAAATAAATCTAAAAATTCAAATTCAACAAAAATTATTAAACTATATATTATATTCTACAATATTTTATAATTTTTAAAATGTTTATAGAAATGTTAAGACATTATTACTTAATTGATTTTAAAATACCTAATAAACTTTTGGATTTGTTATGAATATCACCCTTAAACTTTCAAGTAATGTACTATATATAATGCTTTATAATTCAAGGTGATTGACATATATGTTATCAATTATTATGAAGCTATGACTCATTAGAATAAGTAATTTATATTTGGGTAAATAGTATAGATTTTCCTTGGTTGTTGGTGATTTCTAACTTTCATGCATATTCAGAAAAATGTGTTTAATGTTATTTCAATGTTATGTTTCTTTTTCAGTTATTCATTTTTATTTAGTTGATGCTCTAAAAATATTATTTTTCAACTTCATTAATGCACTGCCAAAAACCTATAAAATCATAAGAAAGAGTATAGCTAAAATAACTTATTTTTAAAATTGTAGACTAATTATTTCTTGTAATCTTTAATCTTGACATTTAAAATAAAATTCAAAATACTCATTGATAATAAATCTAATGATTAATTGAGTAATTGTTGGGCTTTTTCTGTTATAAGTCAATATAATCTAAAAAAGTTACTTCGAAAATCTTAAAATGTTTTATGTTTCATCAATTGTCTACAACAGTATATGAAATTCGAAAATAAAATTTGGATTGGTAAAATATATAAACTTAATACTTTGTACCTAGCTAATTGGAATCATTGAACTGTAAAAATTGTATTAATTTGTTATTGATGTTCTATCCCAATACAGAAAATAAGAATTTCTATAAATCTTGGTTATTTTAAATATCAATTATGGGCTCATGGGTATAATATAAACTTCATTATAAGATGTTCCAAAGATAAACATGTGTTATCTATGTAATTTTCTTATATTAATAGTGATACAATAGCAATATATATTTTGTAGTATAAAAGTCCGTATAATAGATGAAATATTTCATACATTTTATGGCATAACATCAGGAAAAAAGATTTGTATTTTAAATTTAAATTTATCGTTCATTAAAGATAATCTAATAATTTTAGACTAATTGTAAACAAAGTCTCTTATTTTTTTTTAAAAACTTGCCCTATCTATAATTATATTTTCAACTTTTTATTTTGTAAATAGAAATTAATAAAAAATAATAGTTAAATGATAAATATAATTAACAAGTACACATCACAAAAAAGTTCAAGTTCAATCAAGGATTAGATTAGATTAATGCAGTTAAAGACTTAGAAGTATAAAACTAATTGATATAAACTCATTCCCATCATTACCAAAAGCGAGTTAATACCTATTTAATTGGTTTGCTCATAACTCATGTAATATTTATATTTATAAATTAAACTTGACTACACACTGAAAAATACTAATCTATGATCTGGGGCATTTTTGACACTTTGTTTTTTGCACATCAACTTTGAATTATTATATGTAGATGTAAGTTATATTAAAATTAAATAAAAATATTTTAATGATTTCTAAAAAATATTGGGTTTTTTAATCTAATAACCTAATATATTTAATGACATTGTTTAAATATGTATTTTATTTGAGGTATATTTTTGACTAGGTATACTATTACTTAAGTCTTAAGGTTAAACAATTTAGAATAAATATATTTTAAATATGTAAAAGAATAATTGAAAATTATCAGTTTTACAATAGGTAAATATCTAACAAACATATAAAATTTAGGTCATTATACTTATAATTAAAATTATCGTAAATGATTTATGTTTATTTAAATTATCAACTAAAAATATTATTCATTTAAAACAAAACTATTTAGTATTATTTCACTCCTTTGTTTAATTTATAATTTATATTAGGTATAAGTTACCTAATTCAAAATGTATGACTGTATAGCTGAAATATAATTTGATTTCAGTAAAAGTATTTAAAAAGAAATATTTATTTTAATTAAAAATAACTGTATTTTACTTAATGTTATTTTGAACATAATACTGACAAATTTGACTGAAAAATCTTGCTAGTGACCCGTTTAGACCCTCTCGTGTAGTATAATATATGTTATCATTTTAAATGAACTGTAAGAATTATTGTTTTTAATTAAACAAAATTATTACTTACAAATAAATTGGATAACGGAATCAAAATTTGAAGGTCCTAAAGTTGGTGTTTATTAAGTTTTACTGAACTTTGTCAGAAATATACATCTAAAAATTGTTACACCGTAGAATACATGATAATTTCATAACAAATTAAACTGCCAAAACCTCATATTATTTTAACTGCACTATATATAATATACCAGTTAGTGTTTTTTAAACGAACAATTGTACAGTTTAATTTTTTATTGTTCATCAAATGTGATTAATTGATAAGCCTAGCCCAGTTAAATTTGAACAGATTTATAATACAATAAAAAAATAATGTACTTTTGGAGTACATGCACCTATTACTAGTATAAAATCAACATTACTGTTGCTTCATAGATAAACAAAAACAATATTAAATAAGAAGTATGTTTTTATAAATGTTGTTTATATTAATAATATTATTTAAATTAGTATATAATTTTAAAATAATTTGATTACATGTATTATCATTTTTTTGATTCAAATTCTCATAAAATAACTTGTAAAAAAATAATTATATTTTGTGATTTGAATTTTTATAACTTTAACCAAAACTAATAATTGATTACTAGATCATGTCTATTTAAAATACTAAAATCAAGAATCTATAAACAGTTAATTATAATTGGTACACGAAATATTTTTATCTGACATATAACCCATAATACTCAAAACCAATATTTAGATATAAATTACTAGGTATTTAATTTTAATAATTAAACATACAATTATAAACAACATTTGTTTGTGGATTATTGTATTAATATTTGTACAACAAATGTCCAAGTTGATGATGTAATAATTCTATTAATTGAGTTATGCTTAAATAAATACCTATAGAGTATATAATAGGTTATGACTTATGAGTAACTGTTAATAATTATTATATATACAGTATATTAATTAACATACCTATTTCAACTTGCTATATTCTTATTTTAATACTCAAATTATAATGTATTGAATTAAAGTCAAATTATAGGAAATTAAAACGATAGTAGTACAGTACTGTTAACACGGTTATTAAAAATAATTGTTGTAATATGTTTATGTATGCTATTATTCAATAGTTAGTGAAACAATTAGAACTATTCTTTAATAAAAATATTTTACAGTGTTAATGTTGTCAAGACATTTGAATAAAAATAAATTATCAGGTTTAAATCTCATTAAAATAATTGAATTACCGACAATAGCGTAGCAAAAGTATTTTTAACACAAAGCCAAGTACTATGATTTATTAGTATTAAAATATTTTATATTCGTACTATATTGTTAGCCTAAGTATCCAACAATGGCAACAATGTATAAGATATAATACAACTTTATAAGAAGTGAGAACACGAGGTCGAAAATGATGAAATTTTATGGTTAAGGGATAAAGGAATTGGATTATAGCCAGTATAGTATAGTAACTTGTTTATCATACCACATATCACTCACTATTCTTGATTGTAAACAATATTATTATTTATTATAAACAAATATAAAATATAATACCTTGTAAAGGTTCTATGGTATCCATGAATTCATCTAAATTTGGCTGCAGTAGTCCCAAGTTTGGTTGAATTAAGTCGGCAATATTTTTTGATCTATCTGAAAATAATTCAAAAAATGAAGTGAAAATAACAATAATAATAATAATAATAATAATAATAACGATAATGTAAAAAAAGAATAGTTATAGAAAAATAAATAACAATCACGGTTTATAATTTTATTTGTTTATTTCCACTTCATTTCAAATCACTTAAGAAAATTGCTCAACTTACGTCAAAATAATACAAAAGACGTCACTTTTTCTTTTAAAGATATAAATGTATCAATATTAAAAGAATATAATATTACTAAGCATAATAAAATTAAATAACAATATAAAATTTAGAACTGTTCTGGGCGTATAAATTACGTTCGATACGATTTCAATACTAGTTTGCTGATATGAATTTGTTACCGTTAGACCTCTTAAAAAAGCCATATTTAAAACTAATCTTATCAACAGAAAACTGTATTAGTTCCGATAAAACAGTGTCTTGCTATTTTTTTCTGTTCTTCCTTGAAACGCTTTTAAGATAAGTTATGACTATTAAACAGATGCTATTAAAAATTATAGTAGTGTGATTAAATAGTACCACGCTATTATGATTACTGGCCAGTAACGGCAGTAACATCTATGATTTTATCAACGACGAGCCAATTTATGGGTACTCATTAATTTTTAGCTATAACACTGTCCAATGAAAATATATATTTAATACCAATATTTTTCGTATAGTTTTGATCATTAGTAAATAAATAATATAATTGAAATAGACCATATAGGACATTTATAATTTATACAATATAATAAGAAATACATTTAACATTATATTATTATATATACACATTATATATATTTTTATTTTTTATACAAATATATATATATATATAGTATATAAGTACGTTTTGCATACATCATAGAGTAAAACTATGACGTCGGCCTATTGAACTTTAACCTAACATTTACCAGTTGATTAAAATTTTAACTCATTTACAAGTATTACAGTACAGTATCAATTTGTTTATATAGTAGTATTGTTTATGCCGTTTATGGTAATGGTATGACTACGTAGACGTAGGAACTTCTCATAATCTAATCAATAACTTTATGTTTTCAAAATGATAAACACTTTAATTGGTTTTTCAAGTAGTATTTGGGACATACTGGTAAGCCGATAAGAACAATAATTATAAAAGTAAATAGATCTAATTATAAATTATTACTATAATTTAAACAGAGATTCTTAATAGTCAGTCATATATAAAAGATTATTTCCAATTTGAAATCTTGCAGCAATAAAAAGAAAATAATAAAAAAAAGAACCGGACACGGATTCGATCCGCTGTTCAACAGAGGATGGAGTGGACCTCGTTCATAGGATAATGGATGTATTAAATGTAATATTATGTCAATACTTCCTCTTCAAATGCTTATAAAAAATAATTGTGCCTATGTATTTCAATAATTTTCGAATGACAATAAGAAATACTTCTTTGTTTTTCTATTAAAGTATTTTGTTCCAACGAAAAAAAAATTAAAAAAAAATCGAATATTGCAAATGCCTATAAATTGCTCAAAAATCTACATTTTTTGAAAAATAAAAAAACTATTTAAAAAAATGCCTGGTAACGGTTTTAAGTTTCTACGACTTATACTTTTTGAATAAAACAAATATTTAAAATTTTATGTAGGTAATTTCGTAAAAATTTTAATTTCAGACGGTCATATAAATGTACGTTAGAAATTTTTTAATAGATATTTGAAGAGATAATTATGGATAATCTTGTGTCAAAATATTGAACTTTAAGTAGTTAAGTAAAAATGCTAAAAACTTTATGAATTTTCAACTACAAAATAACATGCTAATTATCGCAATTTTGATATATTTCATAAAAATTTAAGGGGCTTATAAAAAAAAATTGTGTCAACCAATATTCGATTTTTTTAATTGCGTAAGTACACCTTATAATGAACCTTGTATTAAATTTTTAAGATTTTTTGGATAACTACATTTTTTTTATTGAAATTTCAACAAAAAAAAAATTTCGATTGTCTGTGAAAATTTCAAAAAACTTCGAAAACTTAACCATGTATAGAAAACGCTAATATAAACTTTTAATGAATATTTCAAGTACTTGTGGTTTTTCGTTTTTTTAAAGGATTTAAAAAAATATATATTTTGTCAAAATGTGGTTTTGCGTAAAAATTCCCATTTTTTCGTAATTATTTTTTTTGTATGGTTTTTCCCAACGATTTTGGAAAGTATTAAAAATTTTAATTAAGTACCAACTTGATTCACCTTCCTTTCAGAAAGAAAATCGAAGTATTTTTACTGGTCCAAAACGTGATGACAGACACACACAGAAAAAAAAACACAAATCATTGTAAAATCAATAGATTCATCATTCTACTCAGAATTTAAAATATAACAATATACCTGTATGAAATACACAGTCATATAACTAGAACATAGTTGAAAGTCTATGAAACCACAAACACTATATTATCCAGAAAATATTATCCTACATTAGTTAGCAGTAAGCACTACATGTACAGAGAAATTTCTCAATATTTGTTAGTACCGTTAGGCATTAATAACTTAATATCTTTATGCAAATATAAGGTGAAAATATTCAAGACAAAAACTTTACAGATGGATGAAATTTAAAAAAAAAATGTAGGAATATTATTTTTAATTTTTTTTATTTTTATTTATCTAGGTTTCAACACCTCTTGGCCATGAGCTGATAGTGGTGAGTAGTAGAGACACATTATTTCTGTAAACATGTGATTTGAGGGCTTCATCGCTAAAAACCCCAATGATCACTCGACACTCATTCTGGAACAAACAACGCCGGTCAGAATTTAACCTGAGCACTTATCAGTTACAGTAACTGCGATTAAAATTCAAAATGTATTCAATATGTAATTATTTTTATTATTAATCAAAAATATGGGTATCTCTACCTAGATAAAATATTGTTTATACTTATAGAAAAAAAATTATTTTTTCAAAGTATGAAGAAATGGCTCGTATCAGGTATGTTTGGAATAATACATTTTTTAAGTTTCTGTAGTTTATATAATGTTTGATAAATAAAAGCCTAAATATATTTAATTCTTTAAAATTTTGGCATTTATATAATCCTTATATGCACATATTTTTCGAAATGCATATTGCATAATATATTAAACAATTAACAAAAAATAAAAATAATGACTTCAAATGAAATATTTAAAGAACATGGATGGCTTAAAAAAATTTATCATACTAGTCAAACACGATAATTCACACAAGTGTTTTATTATTACTTTGTTTTTCGTGTTTTATGATTTTATTGTTATGCCGGTTGTGTTATAAGTAGGACAAACAGTTATAGTGAACAAGCTTGAAGAGTATATAGCATTATAATTCACTCTATACGCCTATACATTATGGTTTGAATATGTAAATAGAAAACAGGAAAAACAAATTAATTTTCTTTAGAAAAGTATGAGCTATTTACATGTCCAATAGCTAATAAGTCTTTAACTTGTAAGGCAGTTAAAATAGCATTTAATTATCTGCATATAAAAACAAACTATTTTTGTTTATTGTTATAGATTTTAAAAAAATTACATCCAAATATTAATACTGTGTTGAAATTATTTTGAACCTAAGAGTAAAATACTAAAAGATCTATCCATATTCCAACCACATTCAGTTACAAATGTATAATTCTTAACAATAGAGCAGATAGAGGCAAGGATATTACTGTCATAGAGCTGTGATTCACTTACTACACAACTTAAACAAGATATTACTCAATTAATTGTTTTAATACAATTACTGTTATACTGCAATTAATTTAAATAATACATCACTATTTTGTTATAGGTATTTTAGTTGATAATTTGAGTAAGTTAGGGAAAAAAATGAAAACAATAGGTAGAGTTTTAAATAATTCAAAACAAGTGCCCAATGAGCTATTATTGTTGGTCTTGTATTTTAAGTCTTTCGAATTGAACAAGGGTACCATTATTGTTACAATGAGTTAGTTTTAAACTTATATCATAGTCGAGTTATGAGAACACTGCTGTCTGTCTAGCATGGCTTGCGATATATCTTAAGCCATGTTCTTTAATGTTTACTTTCTAAAAGTAAATTTGAACTAACTCTGGAAATGTAGAACACATTAGTTAAACATGAGCATAATGAGATGCTACTATTTATTAATCTTGAAGTAAACTTTTAATTTTATTAGTAATTTTGTCAAATCCAACAAGTAGGTTTTTTATACACCATGTTGCTAGAGAGCACTGAATGTACAGGGAGTAATTTTATACGTCCTTGTTATCCATGTACTAACTGCTTATAACTAATTAAATATCGCTGATATTCAAAACTGAAGGTCAAAAGGAAAGTATTAAATATACTATTGTCTAATATATATATATATATATATATTTTAAACAACATTTATAATGTTGCATTCCAACTAATATTAATTATTATCAACTTATCTATATAAATATTACTTACACTGCAATGAAAAGATCTAGATAAATGACATAAAGTACTATGATGTATTATGCTTGCAAATAATATTGTATTTGTAAGAGAAAACTACAGACAATTCAATAAGAAATTTGAAGAGTAGATAGCAGTTTTTGAAGAAAAAAGATTAAGTAGTAGTAGGAACAAAACAAGGTAATTTTGTATGGTTTTGGAAGAAATGATAAAATTAGTTATTAATATACAATGGCATGAAATCTATGACTAATTTAATCAAAAAAGTGTACAGATATTCCCTAATGACAGTTAATATATTAGCAAGGCATTACATATTAAATCACCGTTATTTTATTTTAACTCATTTTTATATTTAATGTGTTTACGAAATAGTTTCAAATAAAATAAAATAGTACAAATTAAATATGAAACATTTTAAGAACCTTGATTTAATTTAATAGAATTTTATATATATAAAAAAAAAATATGTATAAAAATATTATCAAACAAATTTTTGTTGTGTATTACATGTTAAATTTTATAGCAAAGTATTTATATCCATATCTAAAATAATATTTTAATGATTATTAAATACAATAAAATTTTAAGTGTGTTAAAAAGTTTTATATTACCTACTATAAGATATACATTTTATATTTGATCTTTAGAATCACCTACAACCTTTTTCAGAGGCACAAAGGTCCAGGGACAGGATCAAAAAATAAATATCACCAATGCCAAAGATTAAATTTTAATTAACATTAATTTGCGAAGAAAATCGCTTTCATTCAAAGAACACTACTTTCAACAAATATTTTTTCTGAATGGTACAAAGTTTAACACACTAATTACCACTTTAAAAGAATAAGAATTAATAATAAATATTATTTTATTGAGTCATAATTATGTCCTAATCAAAAAACAGTCACTGAAATGTATATATGATACTTTTTTCAATATATACTGACATTATATTATAGGCAACTGCTGAATTCTTCAATAATTATTTACCGTAAATTATAATTTTGAATCATTATAATATTAATGTGGTAATACATTTTCTATACATCAATAGTAATAAGTACTACTGTACAAATTAAACAGCCAATTATATAAATGTTATGTTTTTGAGGAATAAATGAATAAATGATGAACCAAGTTTTTTTATTTTTAATTAAGAACACATGTTTATATTATGACATTTAAATGGAAAGTAATTTTATTAAATAACCAACTATTTAAGATGTTTGCTAAATCAGTCAATCACTTATATAATGTAATACATAAATCCGCAATTAACAATTCTATTATTCATATCTATGGCTATGGCTTATCCAAACAGCTCTTATAAATATATATATATATATATATATATATATATAATATAAGCTAATATTTACAATAAGTATCTGAACTACGTAGAATTAGTGAATTTGATGTATTATAATGATGACATAACACATTGTGTTATAACAATAATTGTATTGAATATTCTGATTCTGCTATATACAAAACACCACATCAGTTATGAAAATAAATTATTTTTAAATAATAGGATTAATAAGATAAAAGTAGAGTGCAGTAATTTTTTAGAGTGGTATAACTAGTTTCTAGATAGGTATTTACCTAGTATTTAGCAACAAACTACAAAACCATTTGTGGAACTATGTGTTCCAACAACTAGTATAAAAACATGGTTTGCTTAATATACCCAATGTCCAAATCTACCTTGATTCAGGATAAAATAAATTGAATAAAAGAAGTTTTGGTATAATAAATACAATATACTAGCAAATATTAAAAAAACACAATACAATAAATATTGAAATTTTTTATGAGGAGGGGATTAGACATTAGGGGTTTAAATTTTAAGAATAAAACTAATTTTCTTTGTATTAAATACATACCTTCCCTGGCATTTGGAAATTCAAATATTCGATGATTTGCTGTTACTGTGGAAAAGAGAGTATCGCTTATAAAATTCATGTAATCATCATCAATTCGTATATCACTATTGTTGTTTTGTTGCCATTCTAAAAATTCATTCAACTAAAACATAATATATTTTCAATTATTTATAATAAACAAGAGTAATGACAAAATAGAAATAAATAGTTTAAACTATAAAATAAATTGTACTTAGAACATTAGAACTAATTTTAAAGTACTAAAAAAGTTTCATTATTATTGTAGATACAAATAATAATCATTTAGAAATATTCATCAAATATTTAAATCAAAACTGATAAATAAAAAAACTTTAAAACTGAAGCACTGAGGAACTTATTATACATTATAACTTATGATTCTGATTTTAAATCAATGAATAATATTATTTCATACTTAATGAATAGTATACTTAAGCATACTTAATATTTTAATGATTAATTAAAAATTTGATAATTTGAATTATTTCTTCAATATTACAATTGAGATTATAAAGTCAAGTATAATGTGTTTCAAATACACCAGTATTAATACTAGTAAATAAGCGATTATATACTGACATAAATATTGTTTTTCTCTTATATTATTAATTGATATCCATAATTATTTAAACAAGATCATTATAGTCACACAATTTCTAATTACTAAATGTTTGATTATAATAATAATAATAATAAAACTTGATGATTTATTTAACATCAACAATAAGAATTAACAATATGCAAATGTATTTGTTGTAGTCTACTGTTTGAAAAATTAGGTGGTTGAAATTTTCGTTTTACATCTGTAATTTATTATAGTAGTAAAAATAAGTAACAAAAGATTTTAAGTATTATAAAAAAAATTATTGACTTTTAAAAATGTATACTGATGTACCCATACGTTTTAAAAATAAGTAAATTATGTAATTAATAACATTACTAATTTTTGTCTTTCTTTGAAGCCATTTTGTAGTAAACTTCTATAAAATAATCTCCATTTTTTATACTCAGCTGTGACAGCATTAAATTTCCGTTTCCAATATTTTCCTTCTAAGACAACAGCCTGAAAATAAGACTAAATAGATTTTTATTTATAAATAGGAGCTAATTAATAAAAATACCTCTGGTTGCTTGTGACTGTCTACAATTTCTACAGGTGATGCAAATTGACAGATCATGTAATTACTTTTCTTAATAACTGTTAATAAATAAATACAATGCAAGTAAAAATATTGCTCTAAACTAATTATTAAACTATTATTAATAAAAAGAAAGATTGTACTCAGTTAAAAAAATTAGTAAGTATTTATTTTGATAGATAAATTTTGGAAACTTAATTGTAATTTCAAAACATTTATCTATTGGTGTTAAATATAATAAACAATGTAATTTTTTTGTATTACACTCAATATAAATATACAGGTACTGAGAAGAAAGTTATTTACTTATAATACTATTATTAATCAAATTATTTAATTTATAATAATTTATAATTTAAACAACTTTTTTCAAAGATTTTCAATACATTAATCATTTGATGCAAGATATGATTTGTTTACAATGATAATTAGTTTTACCAATTTTTGAGATAGTACAACTAAATAAAAAGTTGTATGAAGTAATTGATTAGATTTGTTTGTTAAAAACCTTATAAAATAACAAATTTTAAAATCAGCTTAAATTTTTTTGGTATACATTTTGATAAAATAACTCAAATTTTAATTTAATAGGTTTTATAATTATATGCCAGGCTAAGTTATATTACATTATAAACAATAAGTACAAATAACATAAAGTTTTAATCCAATATTTTTAAAAATTATTGATTTAAGTAAAAGATTGTGTTGGAGATTATTAAATTTATTTTCATTAAAATTAAAGTTTATAATAATTGTTATGTCTAAAACCTAAAAATTTAAAAACTTATAAATCATAAGATGCTATTCTAACTAAAATTAAAAATTAGTTCTTATTTCTTATAATTTATGATTTTGATATAAGTGTTCTGATTAATATATCATTAATGAAAACCATGAATGTAAATATATGTACAGCAATATTATTACAACATTAAAATACCAAAAAATTGAAAAGTAAAATATTTTACATAAAATTATTATAATTAATGACTAAAATTTTAAATAATGTACCTAGCACATAGTGCAATTTTATGATACCACGAAACTTGGGCAATCTTGAGCTAGTAGTTTTTAAATTTTAACACAAATATACGTATGTACTTTAAATTAAGCACAAATATAATAACGATTATGTACTAATTTTCATATATTTTTGTAAAATTGAAACTGAACTTATTATCAAAAAATGTATTACACATAATACTAAATATTAATTTAATTAAGTAGAATTTTAAGAAATATTATTTAATTAATACATATTAAATATAATAAATAACTTTACTATATAAGTTAAATTATGTAAAAAATATTAATTATTAAATTGCTTGAAAATTATTATTTCAAAAATAAGTTATAAATAAATATAATACCAACTATAATATTTTGTGGATTTTAATAATTTACATTCACCAACGATTACAAATAAAAAATGGTTAGTCTAAGAATAGTGTCAAATGTGAAGACCTTTATAATCAAACATTCAAAGCAAGATAACAAAACGTTTAACAGTTATAATATAGATTGTGATAAATCATTACATTAACATATAATCTTAAAAATAACTCACATTGCATATGCCAACACCTCCATATTAAGTTGTTTAAACGAATTTTGTCTTTCCACCTTAAACGAACTCCTTTGAAACGATTCCATTTAGGAGAAGTTAGTTTGTGTCTAAAATGTAAAAATCAATATTGAAGAATTCTCAATATTACTGTGTTAATATAACAAATTTCATTCAGCTTGATTAGAAAAAATATTCAGTTCAATAGACATAAATGTATAATGAATGCAGTTTATTGTGTTATTAACAGCAAAATTGATTTAAAACAAATTTAAACAAGATAATAGTTTGCATAAATATGAATAATACTAAAAATATCTATCCTAAATATAAATATAAATAGAAAAATATAATAAATGAATTATTTAATAAATAATTCAATTGTATTAAGGCTAATCATATAGAAATAATGTTAACCATCGCTTACATTATTAAATAGAATACACCAATTAATTGTAAATACTTTTAATTAATATTGTTTAATTAATGGATATAAATAGCTTTTATTTTGGTGAAATAATATTATTTCTCTGGTTTTAGAATAATACAGTTTTGGTGAAATATTATAAATAACAGTGATTATTGTTTATGAGATTCATGTTTGACTACAATATTATACAAATTAGTTTAGCAATAAATAAAGAGATCTATCATAATAGTCCAAATTAAACATAATCACAAAAACACATTGTTAAAATATCAATTGAGTGTCAAAGAAAATATATTTCCCGACAAATTTTAACACAAAACCTTTGACCTATAAAATATTAAAAATAGTTTTATGAATAACACTGTTCAATTATCAAAATCTGATATTATCAACAAAAAATAATTTAAAATGTTTTTAATTATTAAATTATGTCAACATTTAATATTTATACAATAATATAATGTATGTTGTTCTATAAGCCATATTGTGTAAGTGATAATGTGTAAATCATAATTTATAATATTACCTTTAAAATTTAAATTAAGAATACAATTTAATTATAAATTATATTTAAATAAATATCAACCATACAATTTAAGTTTCTTTATTAAAAACTTCAATTTTGAATTTCTGAGAACTATACACTTTAGTGGTATAGGAGTATTGATATATACTTCATATTACCTCCTATGCTTTATACTTACCTAATTGTATGTTTAATAACATATTTTTAGTTATTTTTTTTAGCTATACTATTAAAATATAGGAGAGCTAACTTTAAGCTAATAAATAAAAAATAAAAAATGTATCGGTGTATATTGATAGTATTTACTATTTGCTTAAAAATTAAAAACATATCTTGAACACAACATTATAAATAACTATTACATTACACATTATATTATATGGTCCAACAAAATGTTTTGTATAAAAGTTCTTGGTATAAAATGGATATTGGATATCTACTTATAAAATAATAAAGGGAAAAAAATCTAGGTTATTAATAATTTTTCCAAGTTCTTATGTAGTACTATTTTTTTAAAGTTATTTTGTTCTGGACCTATGTTTCATATTATGTAGAAACTAAACGTAAAACTATATAATAGAAACTTTAAGGACTATCAAAAACCAATATGATAGTTAATAGGAAATGATTTTTACCTGTAGGCAACGGCCATGCATTGGAAAAGGTTCTTTAAAGAAGTTCTTGAGTTATTGATGTCAGCCCGTGTTAATATTTCTTCAGACACAGGAACAGCTACTTGAAATTCGTCGTCTTGAGCTTCAGCCTCAAAGTTCGAAAGCATAAATTGTCCAGAGTGTATGGCTTCGTTAGTGACTTTCGTTTGGGACATTACGTTAATACATAAATTTTTTAGGTAATCAAATTCACCTCGTGTTTTATAAACCACAAACGAAAAATTTATGATAAAATAAAAATAAATGAATCATATCAACTATATATTGTTACGCACACAAAACACATCTACGACTGGCCGGAAGGTATTACGTACTTACTTAGTGATTAAACGTGTTTGAACTCATTACGCACGTTCGGCATAAAACGTTTCTTAAAATATCAAATAAAAAAAAACTCTTTGTATGATAGGTACATTTTGTGATAATATCTGTGCAGTCGCCGCGCTGTATTTCCTAAATCGTAGATAACAAACTCGCACACATGTGTGTACGTATTTGATTAAGAGAAAAATAACACCTGTTGCACGCGCCTAGTGCCTATAGCAAAGAAAATGTAAACACTAACACTGTGTCATTGAACTAATTAAACTGTTTCTGTTTCTACTGTTCCTAGGTATGTTCGTAGACTCGTAGTGCTTGTACCCTTGGTCTTTGATTGTATACCAAAGGCGGACATTTGGTTGAATTTTTAGGGGGAGCTATAATAATTCAATGTAAACTAAAACGAATAGATAATTATAAAAACAACGAACATTTCAAATAAAGTTTTGATTTTTTTTTGGGGGGGGGGCTATATAAATATTTAGGCAGCTATACTCAGAATAATATACTCAAAACAGTCGGAACTTTCAATTTTCTATTCAGAAGTTAGAAATTTCAAATTATTCAAAACTTATTTCGAATTAGATTCTAAAATATCCTATTATATAATGATTTCTTTTGTTTTTTGATAAAGAAGTATTCCAAAATTGTTACCTTTTACTTTTTACTTACATTTTTTGGAACAAACAATTTCATATAGTTGGAGATTATCATCTTTTAAAACTTGAAATTGCAAGCGTAACTACGTAAGCTTCCTAAATACTTACAAAAATTAATTATACTACTTACTACTACTATATTATATATCATTTATCTAGATAAATATGAACTGATTCACCTGATTTTTTCACTCAGAATAGTTTTTCGATATAATAATAGGCATTGATCTCGAGTTTATAAGACAAATACAGGCATGAAGCATTGAAGCAATAGCTCTCACCCACTTTGTATCTCCCCCGGCCCAGAGCTTAAGAGTATCGCTTTTTTTTAAATTTAAATTAATTTACATGGAGGAGGATGAAATTTGAGAAGCTTGAGATTTTTGAAAAAGCATAAAAAGGGCAATACATGGAATAAAAGAAGCTGGAAAACACTGAATTTTAGATTATGAATTTCATAAAAATGTATAGGTACTAAAAAAAATATTGATTCACCTGTTGTTTATTTAATATTTTGAATTTTGAAAAATGTCCGAAAAGCAAAATTAGCAAAATAAAATTGTATAAGTAATAAGTAGGTAGATGCTATATGAACAATCACGTATCGACGTATCGTCCTTATATCGTCCTCATATTACCGCAAATCGCAATAACATATAGGTATAACCACAGACTATATGTTTCATATAATCTGTGGTATAACTAACGATCATGATTTCTACTTATAGTCTATAGGCTATAGGAGTTAAAATTTGATTATCTTCTGTAAACTGTAACATTGTAATAGGTTTTTTTATACATATTATAATGAAATGCATATGTTCTTGTTTTTGTTTTTGATATTATCATAGGAATTAAATAAAATAATTATCAATGATTCTTACTCCCATCTTTAGGTAGGTATATACGTAATATACTTAAATATTATCGTGTATCTACCTACTAAAGTACTACTACCTAAATTGAAATTAAATTTACAAAGTATTCGTACCTATATATTATTATTATTATAAAATCAATATTTGTTTTGTTTGAAATATTTGAGATTTGTCGCATGGCAACCAGTGACCAAAAATAAAATGTATGATATCACGAATTCACAACTACAATATAATACATTTATACTCACTGTATAATAATTGTCAATCGTTTCAAACAAGTACCTATGCCAAGGAATTGCCATTATTAATTTTTGTTATAACTTATTACAATAACAGGAGTTGATTACCCATACATTTAATGTTATTAAGTAATTTGGCCGCAGAAACAACTTCAACCTAACTATGGACGTATTTGAAACCTGGGAAGATCAAGAAATCCAATTCGATTTGAGTATTAAGTAGGTACATTTATTTAAGATTTATTATTATAATATTATCATAAATCACAATGTATTTCCTCGACAAATTTCAAATACGGGCCATACGGCCAATGAGGGGGAATGGTCCCTGTGCCCATCCTAGATACGCCACAAGTAGTTTACAAGTTTTTATCTAAATTACTCAATCTGAACAATTTGAAAATTGGTCGTAGATATTTTCTATCGATGTTGGATTGTTGAAAAGGTTGCGATGTAAACTGATGAAGCGTATTTGAAGCAGTCGATGGTGATATGTGCGATCATGATAGGAGTTTTGCATTTGTAATGTGTCACTTGAAGGTTCATCGATGATAAGATACTAGTGAGTGAGGTGACAGTGGCCTATTCTGGCTCTGTTTATAATTATTTGTTCTCTCCTGCCTGAGTGGTCAGGGTTTGTCCATTTTCATTTAAATATTGTTTGTTTGATGTTCCTCAACTTGCTGTCAGATGTGATGGAGTCCCATTGGTTTTGCATGTTTTAGACGTTTTAGTGATTAGTTTTCGAACTTCATTTATTAAGTCAGTGATCGGTAATTTACTTACTTTGTTCATGTTGTTAGTAGTTGTGGCTGAAGCCGCTTCATTCGCCATTATGTCTATTTTTTCATTCCCTGGGATTTTAACACGTGATAGTACCGGAGAGCAGAAAAAAATTCCATGGAAAATATCCCATAGTACACACTTAAAATATAAATAAAATAGAAACACAACTTTACAAATACAAAATATTCGCGCAGCGAAAGAAATGGTAACAGAATAATAATTATGTCGCAGAGTATTCTGCATGTGATTTTTAAACGGACGTTTCATCCCCGACAAAAAAACCAGTCCACAAACGTTTCATACCCGGCAATTATATAGATAGGACGTTTGGTCCCCGACATATTTATTAATTAATTTTATATATTCATTTTTTCAAAATTCATTATTTTATTAACAATTAATACATTTATTTTTAATGAACAATTCTGTAATGTCTAATATAGTATATAGGTTATGGGCAAGTAATAAAAATTTTACGAGCACTATACATCCAAACAGGTTTGTGAACTGAAATTCTAAATTTATATTAATACATAATACATTAAATGATAATGATGGGGTTTTCAAATAGGTATAAGATATTTAGTATATCAAAAGTTTAACCTATTCGATAAAGTTTTTCCGCAATTATACACACTCACCGTACACGCAGTTGTATTTTGTTCGTGTTGTAGTACGTATATAATATAAATATGGAGTGTGTAATTACAAAAAGGAATAAAAAAAAATTAATTTACGAAAAAATTTTATACGTTATATGTTTCGTCCCGGAGAGTTATTAGCCATAGGACGTTTGGTCCCCAGTATACTTTCTAAATTAATCTAAATACATTAATTTTAAATGAACAATTTAAAGTTTAAATGAAAATAATACAATATTATATAATAAACAATATTAACAATATTATAGATTCTGGTTGTACTGTATAACGAAGCGGGTGGGCCTCTTCCGTAACGTTATTGTCTTGTTTTATATTTAAGAGATCTTTAAAGTAAATTCGAAACTTCTTTACAATATTCGCTTTATCCGTAATAAGGTGTTCACAATCATCTTTTAGTATAGTGAGTTGTGCATTGAAACCTTTCTTTATAGAATTACATTTTTTGAAGAACCTTCTAGGGTTTAGCATGTGTTCCTCGATACTACTTACAAATTCTTTTTCAGCCTTTCTCTTCTCTCTTCTAATAATTTTATCAGCTCGATTCCTAAGTGTTAAAAATTCTTCTTGGTTTTTTGGTGTTGGGTTCTGTATAGCATTACTTCTGGCTTCGCTTCTTTTTTTGATTGCATCCTTGCATATGTCATTGAACCATGAGTTTTTTGGTTTTCGAATGTTTTCTTTAAAGATTTCAGCGGCCTTGTTAACTGTTTCCTTAATTTCTTTCCATTTGTTTTCTATATTCTTGCTTAAGCTAGTAGGTTCGTTTTTTAGTAAGTTACTTGTTAGTAATTGGAAATTTCTTCTAGTTTCAGGGTCTCTGAATTTTTCTGTATCCAGTTTTGGCTTGCTTTTCATCCTTTTGTTCCATACTCCTGACAATTTTACTTTAAAACATGCTGTCACGAGATAGTGATCCGAATCCCCATCAGATTCTTACTTGTGTTATACAGTTTTTGTGTCTTCTATTAATTAATATGTGGTCGATTTGGCTTTTAAACCTTCCACCTGGAGAGATCCAGATATGTTTATGTATTTCTTTTCGTTGGAACTGGGTGCTGCTAATTATTAGGTCTTTTGATACAGCGAAACTAATTAATCTTATTCCATTACTATTACTCTATAGGTGTAGACTTTCCTTTCCCGCTGTTCTTTGGAAAACCTCTTCCCGACCGACTTGGGCATTTAGATCTCCGACTATGATCGTTATACAATTCCTGGGAAGTTCGAAAGTTCTTTCTAATGAGTCATAAAATTTGTCCTCTGTGTTGTTTTCAGCCGACTCCGTCGGGGTATAGCAATTGATGAACACGACATCCAGAATTTTTCCCAAGATTTGCAAGTAGCAGATTCTATCACTGATTGGTTCAATTTTTTTAACCGAATTTACCATTGAATTTTTTACGATGAAGCCAACTCCATTGTTTTTGATTTTTTGTTCCGCTATAGAAGATTGTAGAATTTCCTGATTTTAAAATGCCATTTCACTATTTTTATTGTCATAAAATAAAAACTACTCTGAATTTTCTATACCAGTCATACTCCAATGTGTTCCTTCTAGTGAAATGCCATCAATTTTTGAAATTTTTGGATATATACTGCTGCAAATACGCCACAAACACCTATTTATCGAATTTTCATTTCCAATTAATTGTTTGCTTTCGTCTGATAAATTAACCACATTTCGTGCATAAATTCGAGACGGTAAATCATAATTTTCTTTTGCTGTGTTTTTCATTATATATTTAGTTTTCTCTGCGTCGATAAAATCCGTATCACCTTCATGTCTCATGACTGTGAGCTCCAAATTTAAAAACATAGTTATTTCTTCGTCAGTTGTTACTGTTCCATTACACAAGTCTTTATGAACACATACCCACCGGATTCCTAATTTTACTTTTTCTTGTTTATGGTATAAAAAATTTTTGTAAATTAATTTTTTTATTCCTTTTTGTAATTACACACTCCATATTTGTATTATATACGCACTACAACACGAACAAAATACAACTGCGTGTACGGTGAGTGTGTATAGGTAATTGCGGAAAAACTTTTTATCGAATAGGTTAAACTTTTGACATATTAAATATCTTATACCTATTTGAAAACCTCATCATTATCATTTAATGTATTAATATAAATTTAGAATTTCAGTTCACAAACCTGTTTGGATGTATAGTGCACGTACAATTTGTATTACTTGCCCATAACCTATATACTATATTAGACATTACAGAATTGTTCATTAAAAATAAATGTATTAATTGTTAATAAAATAATGTATTTGGAAAAATTAATATATAAAATTAATTAATAAATGCGTCGGGGATCAAATGTCCTATGGCTGTTGTATTATGTATTGGTCATCGTAATATTATAGATAACAGAACATAATCATAGTCATAATAATAATTTTAATAATAATATTATTATCATGAATCATGATTTCCATCATAATGGCACAGAATAACATAATAATAGTTGGACAATAAAAATAAAATTTATTGACAGGGTTGAGGGTATATTATTGTGTAAGAAACTAAGAAAGTTGTCATTGATTTAAAACCACTAAAACTAAAAAAAAAGACAAAATTCAAAAGTAAATTTAATATAATATTGACATAATTAATAAAATATGTATTTAATTTTTTTCGTTGGGTTTTATTTTTTGGATTTTTTTCTACGAGGACATTTTCGCCGCAATTCGATGTAACTCATAAATTTTATTTTATTTCTTAATGAGAAGATGATTTCTTGTTTGTGCTGTACCAGTACGCTTTTCGGGTGTTAGGCGTAGTGGAGTGGGATTAGATCATTGAGAGAGTTGCTAATTATTATTATAGCTTTGTTTTTTGATAAAGCTGAATATTATGCTGCTATGTATACTATATGCCTATATGTTTCAGCAGTGTATATGCTGGAGAATGAAGGGAGTTGGTAGGTTTGGACTAGATGCCCTACTACTATTGCGAAATCTATTCTGTAGTTCCGTTTGTGCTTTTGGATGCGTTAGTGTAAATTAGTCTTTCAAGTCCACACTTAAAGTGTTTAATAATCTAGTGGAAGAAGACAGAAGTATATAATGGCTTGTCAACCGACTTTTTGCAGTGTTTAAGAAGTTGTGTATTAATGTCTGGAAAGGAGATTTTATTAATAGGGTCTATGTTCAGACCAATATTTTCCCTTATCTTGGTGTGATTTTCAAAAATTTAAGTATGTGATTTTCGTTGCTTGGTGATGTTGGGAGTTAGAGTGGGAAGTCAGAGGCCGTTACATAATTAGTATAAGAGGTCTTGAATCTTGATTATGTATTTGATGGTATTCATATTACAAATGATTTGTATTTTGTAGTGGAGGCTCTCCTGTGTTTGCATAAGATACTGCTTACTGAGCTGGTACTGAAAGCACTGAGGCATTCTTATTTCTATGGTTGTGGATGGTGTCTAGTGTCTTGAGTATTTATTTTTTGTGGTGCCATGATACTGGAGCTATATTTGATGAGGGACAGTATAAAGGATTTATATATTCAGATAAGACTATTCTGATCTAATCCCTATGTTGGATATAGATTTGATAATGTTTTTTATGTAAGTTTTTCACATTCATTTGTGGTTGAAAATTAGTCCTAAAATACATATGTTGTTTGAAAAAATCAGTGAAGTATTGTTTAGTGTAATCTAAAGTATGGTTTTTACTTTATTGCTGAATATAATTCCTTGTATTTTGGCCCATTGAGTTAGTATATTTAGTAACTTTAGAAGGAGCTTAGCGGAAGTTCAGTTATTTGTTCCAGTGTGGTGGAATCATCAGCAAATAGTTTATATTTTACTAGGAAAGGGAGATTGGTGTCAAGAAAAGAGTGGCGCTGGAAGCTGATCCTTGGAGAAGGCTGTACTCGACGTAATGTAGATTGTTCTATGAACCATATAGAAATTCTTTATATTACCATTTTTACCATATATAGAATATATAATAAAATATGGTTTAGTGTTTAGACTTCAAAAGGCACCTACCTACTTAGGGTATTATAATAGTTTATGGATTCCCGAAAGTAGTATTAATATTTAACCATATGCAAATATATAATTATTATTCAATAGATTTTTGTTAGAACTTGTAATACCTTTATTATTATTATTACTATTACTATTACTATTAATATTATCATCATTATCATTATTATTATTATTATTATTACTTATATTTTATTCTCAAAAATGTTCACCAAAGTAATAATTATGTAATTTGGTAATTGGTTTTAGTAAAGTTTTAAAAATGAGAAACGGAGAAAAAATAATAGATCGGCTAGAATTTATTGAAGATACAAAAGGAAATAGCGGTGATAAAGGAGTACTTGTTATTACAAATTTAAGAGCAGTTTGGCATTCAATGACACTAGCAAGAATAAGCTTATGTAAGGCTATGTGTATAATTACATATTACCTACTCAATTGTTTTAAAATATTGATATTGGAATTAAACTTTAAATAAATTGTGTGTGAATAGCTATTGGCTATAACTGTATACAGGATATTTCTACAAGAATTGTTAACTCAGTAAGAAATATTAATCATATATGTATACAATGTATAAGCACAGACATTTAATTGCTTTTAAATCCAAATTCTGTGTTTCAGAGATTAAAAGGGATAACAGAAGCAATTTATATTCAAACTAAATACAATGGGTTGAGATACGAGTTTGTTTTCACAAATTTGATACCGGGTAATACAAGACATTTCACATCATTTATTGGAATTTTCAAGTACATAAAAACCAACATACAATTATTTTTAATACAGTTTTAACATTATAAAACATTATAAAACATTTTAGAGCTTATAACTCCAGTAGACTATATAGAGAATTGAAACTTAGAGGAGCAATATTAAAAAATGGTCGTTTAAGGTTATTGATGTTTGAAAAAATGTATTCAACAGCTAATGGGATATGGAATTTATCAAGTGAACAAGTAATATTCTATTAAAACAATAAACTTTTTTTTAAAGTTGACACAATAATATTAAATGCAGTTAACAGGTACTTAAAGGAAAATGATTTATAACAAATAATGATTACCTGTTTTAATGTAGGGTGACCGAAATAAAAAACTGGCGACTTTCTTACTTCTCCTCCTCAACAAAAAATACATTTCAAAAAATAACTATAAAAATTATAATTACAATTATTGCATAATATAATATAATATAATATTATGATGCATATTACAATAATTTTTAAAAACTTTACTAGCGACAAAATAATTTATTTTTTATTATTGAAGTATTTAGGTACATTGTAAATAGTTACACATCAATATTGATTCATTTTTTTTTAACTATAAATAAGAAAAATACTCTATCAGCTATTTTCATTATTCATTAATTTTATAATCCTTTTTTCAATTTTACAAATAAAATTTTATAATATGGAAATAACGGGATTAAAACATTAGTGTTTTCGAAAAACGGGATAAAAAGTGTCCCGTTTATATTTTGTCGGAACAACTGGGCATGATTATCAAAAAAGGACAATTTTGTTTTAAATGAGTCATACAGTCATCTTATTTTAATGGTAATAAACAGTAGCTAATATTTAATTTTTTTAATTGATGCTATGTAGTATGTAGAAAATAATTAATACTTACATAGCCTATATTGTTTATCAGGGAAATTTAGGAACATTTATAATAACAAATATTCGATTAGTATGGTATGCAGAAAGCAATGAGACATTCAATATATCACTTCCATACATCCATATAAACTCGGTCTGTTAAAAATTATTTATATAAATTACTTAATTTAATGTTACATAATTATTCATAAACTAGATCAAAATTAGGGAATCCAAATTTGGTGAAGTGCTAGTAATAGATACTAATGGATATAGTGGAGGATTTACTCTTGGATTTCGAATAGATCCTAAAGATCGGTTACAATCAATCACTAAAGAGTTATCATCATTGTTTCGTATTCATTCACAAGTACCAGAATTTGGAGTACATTTTGTCATTACTGATCAGGTTATTTTTTTGATATAATATTTATACATCTTAAACATTTTAATTTATATATTTTAGGAAGAAAATAATGAACCCTTTCTAATTCCACCAACACTTTCAAACAACTATGATGAATTTGAAGATGAATGTACAATAGGTGTTTCAAATACTTTAGCTGCATACAGTATGAGTAAGATAGGCAAAGAAGATGGATTACCACAGTATGATTTTTCATTAGGTTTAGCTATTGAAACATTACCAGATGGTTATACAATGAGATCCTTGTGGGAAGTTATACCAACAACTAATAAATAATAAACATATTTTAAAAATTCTTAAATTTATTTTATTTTTTAAGTGAAAAAGTATAATAGTTTTTGATAATAAGCTTCAACATACTAATCGGTATGAAATATAACGTCCAGCAGTTTCAGAATTCCTTACAATTTTTACAACCTGTTAACAAATAATAGATAAAAATAAAATTAGTCTAACTACCCTGGTATTGTCATAAAAAAATTATTTAAACATCAATATTAATAATATAATTTAATTTTAAATGTTTATTCAGAAATCTTAATACACCATATTACATGTCCCTCAATAATTAATTGATTAAAAATTCATAATTGTTATTACTTTCATTATATTTTAAAATAATTGTTGTATAGATATAATAATATCCTAAATAATATTGGAAGTATAATGGTTAATTAGTTAAAAAGTATAAATTATTTTTTTAAAAATATAATAATAAATAGTTAGCTATTTATTGTAAATACAATTAAAAATTATTTCAAATAAAATATTGTATGAGTGTATGATGTATTACAAATGAGATAAGTAGTAATTTGCTGTATATTATATAAATAATGTTTAGATCAAATATCAACTTTGATATGAGATTAACTAAAAACTATTTGATCAAAGTTCTATACACTATAGAACAAACAATAATATAATGTAATGAGTAATGACTAATGAGTAGTACCAAAATCATTATTTTAAACATCATTTAATCAATACATTTAAAAAAATAAAAACAACTTAATCAGTTCTGATTTAAATAAAGAATATAGTAAAGAAGATGAAATAATAGGAAAATGGATAAAAGGTTTATAACTCCATGAATAAAATAAATGATTAATATTACATATATGAATAAAAATATAATAATATATAATACACGTAGAATCACAATTGTTCTTGGTTCTTACCTGTCCTCTTTTTAAGCCAAAATAACGAGAAACTGGATCACCAACTTGAATCCTCATCAGTTGGTTTTCTTTCAGTTTGCTATTATAAAGTTGTTAAAGAAAATTAGTTTAAAAAAGAATCTATTTAAAAAGGTAACTAAAAATTAAAATGTTTACTAAACTAAAATTTTAAAATCAAAAAAAAATAATTAGTCATTTTTTATACATACTCACTTTATTTTAATTTTAAGAAATTTCTGTTAGTCATATTTGCCTGTACATTTTTGCAAACAAATTATATTTTGTATGAAATTTTTATATTTTTAACTTCTTAAATAGCAATATATGTTTATAACATAAAATATTAAACAATTTATTTTTAAAAAATGTTGATAAATAAAAATCGAACCAGTCAAACCAGGCAGAATAAAAATTTATTAAAATTGTTTATATTAAGTGTGGATGCACATTATACTTAATTATATAGATAAGCAGATGACAGAGGTTACCCTGTAAATGGTTCTTTACTAGGGGTGTCATCTTTGTGGGTTTAACTAGGATACTCTAGTTTCACATATAAATCTAATAGATATCAGTTAACTGATTTATTTTCAGGGACATCATGAAACTAGTATGTATCAGAAAATGTATGTAGAAGTTTATTAGAGTTGAGCATCCAAATTTAAAATTTTTGCAAGACCATAAATACTGGTTATATGTTTGAAAAATATACATAGTGATAAATAATAATTATCATTAATATAATATATTTATATAAATTAATGTTGATATATATGAGATTAATAGATACTTTAACTACTGAACGGATTTTCTTTGCACAGTTTTTCGCAAAATGTTCCCTGTTACCAGTAAAAGAATTTAGTCATCGAAATTCTTCGTTAGCTTGAATACCATCATCTAAAACCCAGTTTTATGTATTTTTTAAATACATTAGGATAGCCGTAAACAAAAGAAATTATTAATTGCTATTCTTAGGACTCTGAAGGTAATGCAAATTCATGTTTTTGTTGAGTACACCTGAAAGTTGTTAGATAAGCTAAACATTGAAATCAAAATGAATCGAGTTAAAAAATTTTATTTTATTTTATTTTGCATAAATTGATGTTTTTTACAAATATAAGCATATTTCAAAATAAAATTCTATTTTATAGCATAATTATGACTTTATTTTATTTTCCAGTAATAAATAATACTTATAAAAAATACCGTGCTTTAGTTGTTAAAATATTAAAATGTATTTATTGAAAACTATGAAAACTACATAAAAATATTTGTTTATAATTGAAAACCTGTCAAAATTCCAGCTTGTAAGCTGTAATTTTTAAAGTAAATAAAAAAAATACCTATTTCATATTAATTATATAATTTAATGATCTTTCACTCAATATCTAAATTATTATTTAAATTAAACAAACTTTTGAAATTTAAAAAAAAAAGGAAATTTAGCACATATTTTGTTAGTTTTTACTGAGGGAACTTTTAAGCCCAAGTTATTACAGTTATTTTGTTGGCATGTGTCAAATTTCAACAGGCAATATTTTTAAAGTCAATAATAAATTAGAGTGGTTACCATTGTCATTAAAAAAAAGGTTATCAATGTTATCATGATTGTCATATCCGCTTGTGTATCACTAAACCTGAATATTAGTTTAAATTATTTTTCATTCAAGATATATCTTGCAAGTAGTACAATAATCAATTTATACCAATAAAAATAATGAAATCCTATCAGTTATCAGGATAAGTGATATTTTAATTTTTCCCCATTTTTTGATGACAAATTCTAAATTCTAGATTACACGCACCTAATGTAATCCATTATACATTACATATTATATTTAAAAACATTAAATTGTATTTTTGTTGCAAAACTGATAAATAATCTATATAATTTTTAATGAATATATCTAAAATGTCATTTAATTAGAACCTAATGATAACTCTTGAAAAACTTATACTAATAATTTTTATATATAAAAAAAAAAAGGATTTATGTTTTATGGTTTTTTTTATAATAATAAAAAGGATACTATCTGGATAACAGTTCTTGCTTCTCATCTGGTGTCAACACAATATGTTCAGGCACAAGTTCATGTTCAGTAATATTGATTAATAGTTCAGATTCTAAAAATTGCTCCAATATATACTTAGGAGCCATATCAACTAAAGACTAAAAAGACCATTAATTACAATAATTAATTATCAATTCACAATAACAATATTAATTAGTTTATGACTGTGTATTTTAAATTTAAATTAAAGTAGAAAATGTATACTAATATGACATATGTATGCTTTAATAATCTAAAAATAATTTTAATAAGTTCCATAATAACTCAAATGTTATGGTTTGGTGAGTTATTCATCAAATACTGTTATAATTAGATGTCATCATAGAACTCAACAAATTAAGGCTTATAAAGTTTATGTCATAAAAAAAATATATCAATATTGCTAATTACGGAAGTACTGTCATAGACTAGCGGCGTAAGGCGGCTGTGCATAATCGTACGGTCACCGGTTCAAATATGGGCGGCAAAGCCGTCCGGTGAGAAGATGCCACTACCACACTCCCTCCCAAACTATAACACATAATTGAGTCTTCATAAAAATAATTGTTGAGATATAATGGCCACAATGTCAAAATTTGCCTAACAAAAAAAAAAAAATCTCTAATACATTTTTATTTTAAAAACTGTTAATATTAAATTAATTTAATGATATTTTAAAAGATATTAAAAACCATATATATCAAAAAGCCTATGTAGGATTTTTATATGTAAATGCTATTGGGTTGGGTTCAAAATAACTAACTGATTTCTAGTAATAGATGTTGATTTACGACTGTTGGAATTATGTAATAATTTAATTATAAATATTTGATGTGAATAAAAAAATGATTGCACTTGATGATGTCGCATCTACTTTACCAACAGTATAGTTGAAGCGGACAGTGGTTATAGTTTTGGAGGAGAAGGCATAGTCAGAGCAACTACCCAAAAACCACAATTATAAAGAACAGTATATATATTGGTATTGTACGCCACAATCACCGCCAGATTGTGAGTTGTGTAGTTTGACTACTCATTAATAAGTAGGCGCTACTATTTAACTATGTTCTAATTAGTAATAATAAGCTGATATTGATTTTTATAGCAACTACTAATGCTATTGATTAGATTATAAAAACAAAAAGTAATGGAATTCATAGTCATCATAATAGAAGTAGTCAAAATCTTATATTGCACTTACTGAAAATATATTAAAAAATAAGAAAAAAAAAATGTCTGATTCGATTGAGTTTGAGATTAGCTGTTACAAAGAAAATCAAACTACTGGTTAGTTGTTAGTCATTAAATCTACTATTTATATTTTTACTGGTCAAATCAACAATTTCAATAGGTACAAATCTATGAACAATGTGAATCATTTTACAAAACTTTGTGTAACTTGGTCTAGCAATTTGTCTATAAAAGACAAACATTTATTATTAGTTAAGTACATACATATTTATACCATAAAAAAAAAACGAAATCATGATGTACCTTAGGCAACAATTTTAGTAAATCTGTATTAAATTAAAATAAAACAATTTTAACTACAAAATCTATAGGTACTGAAGGGGCAGACCAACTATACCACGTGTTATAATTAATAAATGATATTTGTAAAAACTACTTAATATCAATTTATATTAGTGATAAACTTTTTCAAACTATAGACTTTAGCTATAAAATCTATATTGCTCAGTATACCATTTTATAATTACATAAATTGTATACTTTGTCAGTACCATACATTGATTCATTGATCATAAATATTAGTATTTAAAATCAATTATAATATGCACCTATTTAAAATTAATAATTTAAATAAAATTAAAGTTAGGCTTAACTTAAAGGTTTGTATAGGAAAAGAGTGATGTGTAATACGAAAGACTTGCAGTATTTAGCGATTTGAATATCTACACTAGCGGTTCCCAAACTTTTTACGAAGTGGTGCCCTTCTTTGGACCAATTTTATTCATGGTGCCCCACGTGAGTACCACAATAAAAACTTGCAATATGGATAATAAATTAACACCAATTCATCTAACTAGTTTTATTTTCATGTAGACCGCAGTGTCCCTAGAATGAGCTTGTGGTGCCCCTGGGGCACCACGGTGTACAGTTTAGGAACCGCTGATGTACACTACTATAATAAAATGTGACCGTCAATATTCTTTTTGATATAAACCTGTTCTTTATAACTGTCAAAAATATAAATATATATATATGATTCATTGTTTTTCTAAGTAGCAGAAAAATGCTCTTGTTTTATTTTCTATTAAAATTGACTTTTTAATAATTTGAATGACAGAGATAAATCATTAATTTTTGTATTATATGATACAACCTTTAATAAAACATGATGTAATTCTAATAAATATTTAACAAAAGTCTACGGACAAATGTAAGAGAACAAATGTATAATATACGAAACAAGTTTTTCTCTAGCATGGTGACCAAACAATAAATTTTCATTCATTATCTTAAAATAAACAGAATTTAACATACTTGTTTAGCACTAGGAGTCATTCCTTGTTGAACAACAATTATTGCTCGAGTTATGGTTTCTTCCTGCATTCTTTGACAGTAAGTCTTAATGGTTTTAATTCCAATTTTCGGTTCCTCAGGAAAGAAAACAAACATTTGATCTGAAATTTAAGACAAATTATTAAATAACTCAAAAATGAATAATGCTCATTATACCTGTAGGGTCATCATTATGTGCTACAAGGACAATTAAATCACTACGACTTGGTCTCTTTTCACTAAACAAATATTTATTTAATTAATTAATTTTTTTAATTCATAGAATATTATCAGACCTTGGTTTATCTCCAAATTGTTCTTTGAACTGTTCTAATGTTTGATCCAATTCATCTTGTGTAACTAAATAACCTCTGTCATGGCAAAGCTAATATAAAATACAACCAATAAAATTAAATTTTCAAGTATACAAATTAATATGTAATACATAAATACTTGGAATGATTTATAAAAAAAAAAACAAATTTAGGTATTCGTTAAACGAATATATAAGTAATATGCATATGAAGAATGAAAGTTCTTGATCATTGAAATAAATTATAAGTATTTGGTAGTATAAGATCTTAATTTTATTTAAATAAGACTTAATTCTTAGTTACATGCTGTAATGTATTTACAGTACTCGAGCTATAATGAATTACAGCTTGAGTACTGTAAACTTGTATAAATTAAGTACTTTATGTATAATTAAAGGAACATAATTACTTATTTTTAGTAAGAGGCAGTTGAAAATTAAAAAATATATATTACAGATTTTTTTTAGAAAATAGTACCCTTTGTAAAAATGTTGAGTTAGTAAATTAAATATATTATCTAGTAGGAACAAGTAAAGTAAAAATTCAAATTTTTATACACGAAATCACATTACCTGCATAACAGTTTTCCGAATCCGCCAAAGTTTATATGATTCACATTCATCGTCCATAGTTTATTATAGTTTATTTTTAATAAAAATAAAAGTTACCTTAAATTCACAACTCGAGTTAATAAATTACAATCTGAGAATAAAATAATAAATAAATTATCATAACAAGTTTACCTCCAAAAGGCTTAAATTTTCATGGACTAAAAAAATAATGTCAAATATTGCCACAGATATATACAATAATTATTGTATATATCTGTGAATATTGCCGACCAATGCGACTCGCAATCACTGATCCACAACTTGTTATCACATAGGCATCCATATTTTATTACGTGAGTAATACAATTTTATTTTTCTGATGACTTTGTGGACTTGTGTCTTGTGGTGAGTGACGAGTGTGGTGAAGTTGAGGCCTACGTTTGACAGACGCCATTTTAACGCAGTTCGCGAATATCGTATATTTTCGCTTTTGCGCGGCACAAAACTTTGTGAGTCTCGACACCCAAGTTCTTTCGCCATCAGCGGTGATCATTGATCACTGATCACATTCTGTCAAGAAAATCCACATACCAAACATTTTGCGATAAGAGAGAACTGCCGCTCTCCGATCGCATTTTCCACGATTCCCCGTGCGTTCCGTCCTTCTAATTCGATTCTATCTCATCGCATAAGCAAATATAATTTAGTTATTTTTAATTTGTTCGTATGAAAATGGCATTAAACTGAATAAAATGTCTACCTCTAGTTCTTATATATCCTATCCTCCTTCTGGAGACTATTTCTCCAACCGTGTGACCAATGTCAGACAATCGTCAGATGGAAAGAAAGCTGAATATGCCTGCACCAAAGTCTTTGCAGGCCAATAACAAGACGGACGTCAAGAAACCAACAGGTAGACTATTATTTAAATGTATTAACTGAGTCAATTTTTAATTCCTAATATGATATAAAGATTTATGGGTATATTCTGTTATTAGCCTTTTAAGTATTGTGAAGCAAGGTCTTTGATTCGTACTACAATGCTACTTCCAGCTTGCAGTATAGAGTCCTAATAACCTATCCTATTAAAGTAAATTTACCAATAGCTAAAGTTAGAGATTAAATAATACGCAAGATATTTTTGTTATATTAAAATTTTTTCTTGGGTATGGTTAATACTGATAAACACAAATAATCGACTTCATAAACTGATTAAAATAAAAAAACAATATCAAAGAAAAAACAGTAAATTGATAGTAAAATGATTTTGTCATAGGAGATAAGGTTAGTTTCTTTAACATCCAAATTCTTTTGATTAATAAATATATGTCAGCATTTTTTAATTTTTATCTTTAATCTAGAATTTATACAATCTATACATAAAAAGAAATTGATGGGTCTTACTCTGCTGTACAGTAGGGGGTAGAGTGGACCTCGTTCATAGGATAGGTCATTACAATAGATTTGTTAAATTTGAATGCAATGATAGGTATCATTGTATACGAATAACGATTCCAAACAAAGATGATATGTTGGTCTAGAATAGGTATATTATATTATATTTAAATTGTAATATTATGTCAATATATGCTTTTCAAACATTTAAAAAAAATAATTGTGCTTATGTATTTTAACAATTTTTGAATGATAGGGAAAACAACTTCTATTAAATTTTCAAATTTCTTGCCTCTGCCAAATTTTTTTTATCAACAATTATAAAAAAAAAAATTTAAAAAAATATTGAATATTTCAAATACCTACCTATAAATTGCTTAAAAATCAGTATAATATTTTGAAAAAAAAAATTACTTGTGCCAATAAGAATATGCCAATCCAAACAACTGATAAAAGCTTTGAGTTTCTGTAACTTTTTGAATAATAACAAATATTTAAAATTGTTTAAAAATAAATTGTTATTTTTTGCAATTTTTTAAAAATTTAAATTTTAGGCCACCATAGAATTTTTTTCTAAAAGTCCGGTAGAAATTTTTTTATATATATTTGAAGTAAATCTTATAGACAGTTTTGAACCAGAAGTATAAATACTAAAAGTTTTATGAATTTTACGCTTATAAAAAAATTTTGTGTCACATAATCTTTGATTTTCTTTTAATTACAATGAGTACAACTTATAATAAATTTTGTATTTAATTTTCAAGGTTTTTCGGTTAGCCAAATTATTTTTATTGATATTTAAAAATTAAATATTTAGTCAAATCGAAAATCAATTGTCCATAAATAGGTCAAAAAACTTCGAAAATCATGTATAGAAAACAATAATATAAACATTTGATAAAAATTTCAAGTATTTGCATTTTTTGGTTTTTGAGTTCGAAAATTTTCAAAAAAATTTATCTTGTCAAAACGTTTTTTATGTGTAAATTCCTGTTTTACCGTAATTTTTTTATGGTTTTACCCGACACTTTTGTATTGTTTGTAAAGTATTGTTAATGTTTAATTTTTGATTTGCCCTAGTATCATCTACATTCACTCTCCTTTCAGTTTAAGTGCTGTTTAAGGAAATTGAAGCATTTTTACTTTTTTACGTGATGACAGATACAATAAAAAAAAAACACACATTATTGTAAAACCAATACATTCATCACTCCATTCAGAATTTAAATTTATACTTGTTAATTATTATTAAAGATTTAAGTTATTCTACAATAAATGTTAGTGTAACTTACAAGCAACAAATATATTTCTATGTAATAATTAAAAACAGTAGTAAAATAGTGATAAAAAAAAAAGTTAATTATGGTATAGAAAGTCAAACCTTAGAACCTCAGACTTAATTTTTCTCTATTTAAACAAAATAACCTAACAAAAATTCTTTACTAAAAATCTTAACTTTTAGTATAAATAAAATCAACTTAAAATTAACAAACTTGGTTTGATATATTAAAATATTTTAAAAAATAATGTATATTAATGTGCCCTCAAATATAGTACATAGATATTAAGAATAAATTAATTATAAAAGTTAGATAAATTAGGTTAGTTAATTGGATATTGTCATTTGGGGATAAGATAATCTTAAAAGTATTAAGATTCAGAAATTTCATAAATTACAATAGGATTTGTGTTATTGATGTCTTTTGTTTTTATTAAAAACAAATTTATTGTAAATAAATTTAAGTATGTATACTAACATTTACTATTTATGATTTAATGCAATAACTTTAAATAATGAACAGATTTTTTTAAACTATTAAATGTGGAACAATTCATCTCAACATTTGTTTTTGTTACCAACATTTAGAATTTCTAAATTTCTAGATTTTTACTGTCCATATTTTATGAAATTAGTTAAATGTTTTCACAAATTATGTATTTAATACAGATTGCAAATATTACTCATAAGTTTCATAATACACCTGCAAAGTTTCGTAAAGATTTTAAATTAATAATTAAAATTAAATGCATAAAATAATAATTCTAAAAATTATAAGTTTATTTCAATTAAAATACAATTATGCATTTTAGTTGATAAAATCATGAATATTAAAATAAAATGTCTACATCAATATAATTTACAATAGGTACACTATACATTTTAAGATACAGGGTGATTCACTGTAATATAGTTATCATGACAGGCCACTTGTATACGTAAATATTATTAAATCATTTCATGTTTAACATTGCTTTCAATTAGCAATTTTTCTTGTGCGTTCATTATTAATTTTTGAATTTTGTGTTTTGTAGTTAAGTAAAGTTTTTTATAAGGACGCAATTCTTTCATTTGAGCTTCAATAAAAGCACCAAAAGATCCTGTATCGTCAAAGTCAGAATTTATATTGTTATGTTGTTTTTTTTTTAATGACTTGAAATATAAAGTATAAATATCTTTAGTGCGTTTTTCCCTTTTCAATTTTAAAGCCATAATTCTTTTGAAGTTCAACTCTGCTTTCGATTTTTCAATATTCTGAAATTAAAATCATACATTTTGTATGTTGTTATGAATTAGATTTTTTTAAACGATTAATTATTAGGTTTAAAAGTAATTTCGTACCATACTCAATGGCCCTTCAAATGGTTTATCTTCTGAAGATGTTAAAATTATAGGTTCTACACCTTCTTTAAAACTGCTTGTAAACATATAACTGAAAGACATGTTAATAAGTATTAAAATATAATAGAATTGCAAAAAAAGTAATTAATAAATTTAATATATAATATACCATTGATTTTCTCTGTTACAAATATTTTTAATTTCAGAGTTGGAATCTTGAGTTCTATGTTCATTTTGTGTGGATTCATAGTGATTAGAATCCTCATTCTCATAATCATCTTCTTCCATTTGGTTATCCTCAAAATTAGCAGAATTTTGTTGTTTATTATCGTTGGGACTTTTTGTATTACTTTTCACTTCTTCGTATTCATTTTGATCATATGATTCTTCATTATTGATGCTGGTATTATCGGTTACATCTTTACTTTGTTGTTCATATTTTGAATCGTAAATATCATTGTAGTTAAGTTGAACAATTTCAACATTTGGATGGTTGTCCTGTATTCAGAAAGGTGTTAAATAATTTATAATTATTATTTATAATTGATTTTTTATTTACCATTGACTCAACTTGAACAAGTTTATTAATTTGTCCCATATTATTATGTGAATACAAGTACTTGTTTTTTTTTAATTTCTGAAAATAATACTTTAATTAGAATAGATTATCATTACGTAATTATTTCAGTATCTATTTAATTGAACATACCGAGGTGTCTACACGATAGTCAATTGTTGGGATTGCTGTAGCTTTTAAAATACCTTTTCCATGTCCAACAATATATTCAGATTCTTGAAAATGATTTCCACACAGTCTACTGCTCTTACAAGGCTTCCATCCTTTTTCTCTCCCAGTAGCAGCTACCCAAATAGGCAATGTTTCTGCATTTGTTAAAGGAAATCTAAATTTAAAAGATAAGTGCATTGATTTATTTTTCAATGCATATAATTTACCTCCATTTTTTGGAGGCAGTTGGAAATTAATTAGTAAATTACCTGTGCAATTTGACATTAGTATCCTTTTTCTTCGAATACAGACTTATGCATCCAGCTACGCTGCATTTATTTACCATGATAAACAATTAATATGTTATGTTAAATTAATAAGAAACTAGTTATAGTTAGTATTCAACAATCTTATAAATCCATTGATTTACTAGTATGTTGTTTTGGTCCTTAGCCCTTACTTCATAGTTCCTTCAGTTTCAAGAGGTTATTTGATTTGTAAATTCTTATCATTGTACAATAACGCCACAATATCATGGAAGAAAAACCAAACTAAGATATTAATTGCATGCGTCATCAGTTGTAGTTTGAATAGTTGAATAATTATGAAATATACATAATACATTTTGATGTTATATTATGTGGTAATTGTAATATGTAGACTAAAATATAATAATTAAAATGTAATATGTTAGGACCGTCCTTAAAATTTGCCTGCGGGGCATCTTTCCATACATTATGAACAAATAAAATTATCTCCCTCCATAAATCCAATATTAAAAAGTGTACCTTTGTTACCTTTGACAAGTGGTGTAGCCAGGGGAGGTTTTGGGTGTTTAACTTCCACCCACCTATTGATTTTTCATATGTTTTAACCTATTAAATATATTCATATTATTTTTTACTTCTTTAATTCTAGTGTAAAAATGTTGAAAAAATGTTTTGTCATACTAGGAAATGCATGATAACAGCTGATAAAGTAAAAAATATTATCATTTATCTTATTAAAAACCAAAATAACAAAATAAAAATAAATTATAAACATAGGTAGTTGTTATGGTAACTTAAAATTATAAAAAAAAATCCAAATTTTAGCATTTTTACGACCAAAAATGGGGGTGAGCATCCTCAGTGAATCACCCTGTATTTTCATTAGTTATAAACAAACTACAATTAACTAATTAAATAAAAACTTTAAATAAATTTGTACTTAAGTAATAATTATAGTGTAAATTTCAAATAATTCTCAAGAGATGAAATATGTACTATAAACCTAATCAATTTTAATCATCATCATCCTCAGATGAAACAAACAACTAATTTTCCTCTAGGAAATTGGCCATTTATTTACTTATGATTGCTCCAATTAATAGTCCTAGACCAATAGTGTACATAATACCAACAAGGCCAAAAAAGAATTTTCTGTGGTTCAGGTAATAAAGCTTCAGTAGATAAAGTGGACTCATCCAAGCTAAGTGCTACTACTGGATGGCTCCTTACTCACGTAACCCCTACTGTTTTATTACTCCATTCTCATATATACTTATTATGCTAATTGTATAGATTGTATGTATATTTATTGTAATAATAATAAAAAAGAAAAGTTAAAGTGGTAGCCTTACGCATGCATGATTGACACTTAGTTCTTGTCGATTTCAAAAGATTTTTGATTTTTGTTTTCATTTTGTTGAATAGTAATAATAAAATTAGAAATGTTACTTGTAAATTTAATTATATAACTAAGTATTTTTCAACTAGAAACTTGAAAATGACATTACTTTACCAAAACTAATGTTAAATGTGATGCTTAAAATATTAAAATTTCTTTGTCTCATAGAACAAATGTTCAAAAAAATCGTTGTAATGTCAAATCAAATTCTTCAAAATATTAGGTACTTTAGGATTTCTTTATATATTCCATTTATTGATAGTTTTTTAAATCAAATAAATATCTCCTGCCTTCATCAAATAGAAAATTTAAAGAAGAGGAAACAAAACAATTCATTGAAGTAATGAAATATACCATGATCATTCAATTTGATTTGTAATTAATTAGCTTTAGTTGAGGAAATAAAAACTTGCCAACAAAAATTTGTGAAGACACAAGTTTTTCTAAAATATGCGCTTAACGCTTGTACAGAATATAATAATTAGGACTCGAATATAAATGCCTTTGAAAATACTGAAAAACGCACTTCAAAAAATGCATTTGTAACTTACAAAAATATCCTAAAAATATCAAAAACTGCATTATTTATTTATTGAAATAAAATGTGAATTAAATAATGTACATAAAATATGTAACATGTGAAATACATCTGCAGTGTCTATGCCGTATACGCAACACGACTAATAACATCAATATAATATCCCTTGATGAGAAAATAATTCTATAAAGGAAAATTTCAACTTTGTCTAATTTAAAACCAGATTTAACCTTAATGTTAAGTTCAAAATGAAAATAATTTTTATTTCATAGTACCTATATTTCAATGAAAAAAATTATTTTAGTCATTTTACAGGAAATAGGTCAAAATGTTTTTAAAAATTAAGATTCATTACAAACGTCAAAAAATACCTTACAAAGTATAAAATGTATTTTAAAGTAGCAAAGATATCTCCAAAAAAATTTTGTGTTTTGCACACGGAGTACCTTCTAAAATTCAATTGCATTGAAATACTCTAATATTGAGATCATTTTTTCATTGACTTTTAAAGTGCTCTAAATTTTAGCCAAACTCCCTGTTACTACTGCTAGTAATGAAAGATATTTTTCTATTATGAAAAGGTTGAAGACATATTTATGGTACACAACTAGTGAAGATGATAGATTAAATGGATTAGAAGTTTTGAATATACATAGGGAAATAATTTGATTGAGTAAACTTGAATAAACTATCAGTGAAAACAAGAAAAATATGTTTGTTGTGTATTATAAGTAAAATTTTGTAAAACTCATAATATACTAATATATTTTACCTAAGTATATTAATTGGTTAATAATTTTTTTTATTTATATATACTACTGAACCTGTTTCCTGAATGGCTCAATAAGAATATTCCAGAAACATTGTGTAAAATATATTAAAAAAACTATAAAAAATTAATAGATTAATTAATACTTAAACCCTTCCTTCCATTACATAATCCTGGCGTCGTCAGTGCCTTTGCTTGGTTCTTTAATGCTTTATCATGATCATTTTGATCAATGAACATAGTTAAAACATATTCTACGTTGAAATAGGTTATACAATTAATAAATTATGGTTTTAAAAATTGGTTTCTATTTATTTATTTATTAGCAACTTTTGTTATAAATTGTTCCAACTTAATATATAATTGATAATTATCAAATTTTAATTCTTTTATTTTACTCTTGCGCAATAAAATTTACATTTTTTTCTAATGGAACGCCTATTCTCAACATCAGATTTCTATAAAACTACTCTTTAGCTTTTTGATTCATAAATTTTTTTGTATCAAAAGTTGACTGAATTACAGTAGACTTAAGTTTTAAACAAAAAATATTTTTGCTAAATTTTTAATTTTTCCGAATTTTATAATAATTATTTATTGGAAGTAAAGGTTATTTAAATAAAATTAAAAATTTTTATTTACAAGCTTAAATTAAATTTAATCAATTTTTAATTTTTAATTAAAATTGTGTAAATAATACAAATTAGTAATCATCTAGTAAATTATGCAAAGTTTTCCCCATTGTTAAGTAAACATTGTAATCAATGCATGACTTCGCCGTGAGAACCTGCCGTTATTTTAGACTGAAATTCAATGTCTAAAAATTTTAATAACCTGTGAACTTTCCCGGAACGTTTAGTTTTTTAAACATTGAAAATCTTAAAAGAGATATTTTTGTCTATGTTTCTGCTGTAATAAATCATTATGAGGCCCCGTTTAACAAAAACATCTCTTTTAAGATTTTTAATATTTAAAAACTACGTTGTATTAAAATTCTGATATTTTTATCGTCTTAAACACATAAAAGCCCTGATTTGTATGAAAATTAGATTTCCAAAATGAAATTTTTAGAATTCTTTCAAATTAAAAAAAAAATATATTTTTTGTGTTGATGTGCTTCTTTAAGTATTAACCCGTCGTTGGTATCGCTATGTAACGTCCCACCATTGGTAATGAGTGAGCGCCACACTCACCTCGTTGTTTTTTTATCAATATTTATTATTTAACAAACATAGAAAATGAAAACCAAAACCAAATTATTTACATTTAAATATTTTAACCATTTTTCCTGATTATTAATATTTCAAACAATAAAAATCAAAAACTAAATTATTAAAAAATATATATATATAAAATATTAAATTGACAAAAGTACGTTTGGAATTGTGTCAAATGAAAGTATTAATAGTATCAGAAGAATCAAGAAATAATAAAACAAGTGGTTTTCAAAATACTAATGAGGCTCACCACGATACCAATCAACTGGTTGATTTTTCTTGGGATGTTTTTTGTAAATAAAGTTTGGTTTCAAGTTTATATAGCTACATGATTATTTTGCAGTAACAATATAATATTGTAGTTCAGTTTTTCTAAGTGTTATAAAATTGTTTTAACATTTTTTTTAAAATAAATTGTGTTATTAATCTTAAACCTTTATTTTCTTGATGTATTACTGGCATCTGATTGAAAACCATCATATTAGTTTTTTAATAATCTTTCATAATCAAATGGCAGTCAAATGTTTTGGGGAAGAATGAAGTTTATTTTTAACTTGTTTTTTTAAAATAAATACATTTTTTTTAATATATTTAAGGGCTTGTCATAAATATTTAATTATTAGTATTTCAAAAAAGTCATGAAAGAATCTACTCATCCCTATCTCTAGAACTACTGCTGTACTCATACCTATAATTTTGGTATTAGGGTTAAAATGATCATTTCACAATATAATAAATGTCAATTAATTTTTACATTTTTAATTTTTTACAGATTCATCAAATTCAAAGTATTCTAATCGTCGTAATGGGAAAACTATCGCTATTCAGTCTCAAAGAACTGAATCCAGCCGAAATGTTGGCCCTAAAAAGAACTCAAATAACTGTAAACAACCGCAACCTCGAGCTAGTCTTTTTTGTAGAAAGAAGGGTTCCGAGGTTAGTATAACATTTAAAAATAAATTTTTTGAAAATTTTATTATTTTATTTTTAGCATTTTAAATATAATGTAGGTAATATTTCTTTTTATATTTGAATGACTTATTTTGAAACTCTCTGTCTTCCTAAAATCAATTTTTTAGAAACAATATCACAATTATAAAATTAAAAAAACGGGTGAGCCTCGCTTTGCTGTACAGTTGGAGGTAGAGTGTACCTCGTTTATAGGATAGGTCATTAATACAATGGATTTGTTAAATTTGAATGCAATGATAGATATCATTGTATACGAATAATGATTCTGAACGGAGTTAATATGTTTGTCTAAAATGTGTATATAATAATATAGTATTTTATATTTAAATTGAATTATAATGCAATTTCGTAAAAATTTAAATTTCAAACGGTCATAAAAATTTTTTCTTTGGGTCCGGTAGAAATTTTTTTATATATTTTTGAAGATTAGCTTATGAACAAACTAGTGTCAACATTTTGAATCTTAAATATAAACAGAATAAATTTTATGAATTTTTATCTCTAAAATAACTTGCAAATTATCGTAATTTTAACATATTTTATACAAATTTGAATTTTATAGGCTTATAAAAAAAATTTGAATTAGATAATCTCCGATATTTTTTATAGACGATTAATTTAACTTATAATTAATCCTTTAATACATTTTCAAGAGTTTTCGAACTACCAAAAAATTTTTATAGATATTTTAAAAAAAAAACTTACAAAAATCGAAAATTTAAATTGTCTATAAATAAGTCAAAATATGTCAAAATACTTTGAAAACTTAACCATGTATAGAGAACACCAATATAAAGGTTTGGTGAAAATTTCAA
>JAIPRK010000076.1:245685-331740 GCA_025469195.1 Chaitophorus viminalis
AGATATCATTGTATACGAATAACGATTCTGAACGGAGTTAATATGTTTGTCTAAAATGTGTATATAATAATATAGTATTTTATATTTAAATTGAATTATAATGCAATTTCGTAAAAATTTAAATTTCGAAAAGTCATAAAATTTTTTCCTTTTGGTCCGGTAGAAATTTTTTTATATATTTTTGAAGATTAGCTTATGGACAAACTAGTGTCAAAATTTTGAACCTTAAGTATAAACAGAAAAAATTTTATGAATCTACAAAATAACTTGCAAATTATAGTGATTTTGACACATTTTATACACATTTGAGCTTTATGAGCTTATAAAAAAAATTTGAGTGAAACGATCACCGTTATTTTCTATTGAAGATAAGTTAAGCTTATTATAAACATTGTATTAAATTTTCGAGAGTTATTGGCCAGCCAATTAAATTTTATAGGTGTTTAAAAAAAAAAAAATTTACAAAAAACGAAAATTTAAATTGTCTATAAATAAGTCAAAATATGTCAAAATACTTTGAAAACTTAACCATGTATAGAGAAAACCAATATAAAGGTTTGGTGAAAATTTCAAGTTGTTTTGGTTTTTCGTTTTTGAGTTAGAACATTTTAAAAAAAACGATATGATTTCTCAGTCTAGAATTTTATATATTTTATTATATTTTACATGTAATTTTATGTCAATATTCGCTGTTCAAACGCTTATAAAAAAAAATTGTGCTTATGGATTTTGATGATTTTTGAATGACAATAAAAACTACTTGTGCGGAATATTCTATTAAATTTTCAAGTATTTTGTAAAAGTCAATTTTTTTTATCACCGATTATAAAAAAAAAATATAAAAAATTCGAATTTTGTAAATACCTATAAGTGGCTTAAAAATCAATATAATATTTTGAAAAAAATATGACATAAAGGAAATGCATATCTTAACAACTGGTGAAAATTTCAAGTTTCTGCGACTTACACTTTTTGAATTATAACAAATATTTAAAACCGTTTGACCATAAATTGCTATTTTATGCAATTTCGTAAAAATTTAAATTTCAAACGGTCATAAAAATTTTTCCTTTGGGTCCGGTAGAAATTTTTTTATATATTTTTGAAGATTAGCTTATGAACAAACTAGTGTCAACATTTTGAATCTTAAGTATAAACAGAAAAAATTTTATGAATTTTTATCTACAACATAACTTGCAAATTATCATAATTTTGACACATTTTATACAAATTTGAGCTTTATGAGCTTATAAAAAAAATTTGAGTGAAACAATCACCGATATTTTCTAGCGAAGGTAAGTTAAGCTTACTATAAACCTTGTATTAAATTTTCGAGAGTTTTCGGCCAGCCAATTAAATTTTATAGGTGTTTAAAAAAATAAAATTTACAAAAATCGAAAATTTAAATTGTCTATAAATAAGTCAAAATATGTCAAAATACTTTGAAAATTTAACCACGTATAGAGAACACCAGTATAAAGATTTGGTGAAAATTTCAAGTTGTTGCGATTTTTCGTTTTTGAGTTAGAGCATTTTAAAAAAATGTAGTTTGTAAAAACGTGATTTTGCGTAAAATTTCCCGTTTTTTCTTAATTTTTTTATCGGTTTTTTCGAATTTTTAAAAAATTATTGAAAAAGTTGGATTTTTGACTTGCCCAAGTACATCTACATTCACTTTCCTATCAGAAAAGTTGCTGTTTAAGAAAATCGAAGCATTTTTACTACCAAAAATCAGACACAAAAAAAAAAACACACATCATTGTAAAACCAATAGATTCCATCACTCCATTCAGAATCTAAAAACACACACCATAGTAAAATCAATAGATTCCATCACTCCGTTCAGAATTTTAAAATTGTGTGAATATAAGATATTTAAAAATATTGCATATACATTGACATATTGTTTAATAATTGTTATTTAATTAAAAATTATAGTAATTGGTTATTCATAAAAAATAACTTATTTGTAGGAATTTGAATATGAAGTTTTACATTTTACTTATTATGTTTTAAAATATATATTAAAACTAAATTACTTATAAATTAAAATGTTTAGGTAACTGAATCCTTAAATGATGTTGAAGATGATGATATATTGCCTTTATTAAGGCAAAGGGAACCTTCTCGAGAATGCAATATGCATAGTGGCAATGGACCTAGAAAAAGAGAATTGCATCAAAAATTCAATATCAAGCATTTTTTGATAGCAAAGTAATTTTATAACATTTTAAATCGAACGTTACATTAATAAATAATTTATTTTTCCCAGTTGTCAATTTGTTGTTAAGTTTGGAAAAGATTATACTCATTGGATGTTGAATCCTGATGAAATTGTCAGTTGGGATTGCATTGAACAAATAGTAAGTTTTATATTTTTCCTATAGTTGATCCTTGGTCAATTTTAAGAAATAAATAATTATATTTCATATGTTATATTTTTACATAGTAAAACTAAGTTGAGGATTGATTTATTGATACAAAAGTATTGGATCAAATGATATATTTTGGATTTTAGGTATTGGTGTCTTAAAAAGAACAAATTGGTGTTGATTATTTTCACTTAATTATTAGCTGTTTAACCTAATTTATTGTTTGTAGACTTCTGTTATTAATTATAATGGATGGAGGATTTAAGAAAACATTGGTTTATTTATCTTAAATTTATGTCCTAAGCTAAGTTAAAAGTATTTTAATCGTTTTGAATCATTAAACCGGCTGAGGTGTTATTAGATGTTATTACATATGCTGTATTTTATTTATTGATATAAACATCTTTAACGCTCAAATACAGTTCAGTAGTTTAATAAAGTTACAATATAAGATAATATGAACAGAATATAATAAGTATAATTTTAAATAATGAAGAAAACTATAAAATTAAAATTGAAATAAATAGCATTGCTTATGGAAAAAATAATTACAGTATCCGGTTAATTGGTCGTTTAATACTTTTATAATTTAATAAACAATATTTTAGATCTAAGACAAGTAAAAATAAAAGTTAATAATAATAATTGATAATTATAAAATGTATGTAAATGCTGCAATTGAAAATTATGTTCAAAATTATTAAATTCCTTTTAATGCTTCAATTGTTATAGTCTTCACATATTTTGGAAATCCGTTCTCCTTGGTCTTTATATTTTCGTTTTACGTTTATTGTATTTCCTTTAATTGTTAAATTTGTAAACTTTCTTTTTGTTTAAACGAATAAATACATTTCCATATAAGTTGATGGGATGCGTTTAAAGTTGATACAAAACCATTATGCCATCTTTCGTCAAAATTGTTGTTTCAAGTGATAATTTTATAAATATACTTATAACAGTTATAACAATTCCATAGTGAAACTGGAAATACCGTTGATCTTTGATTTCTTCAATTAAGACGGCCAATCCATGTATCTTCAAAATAATACACCAATGGTGTTAAAATTTCTTCGTTTTGTAAATAAAATACAATTCAATACAACTCAATACTCAATACTCCAAGACACTCTAGCACACTACACAAATATTATACTGTAGGTACGGTGTACAAGTACAACCAATTATTGAGGTAAAATACTAAAATGGATTTTTTGTTTGAAATTAAATCGCCTTGAATATCGAGATTTATCGCCACACTGAGTCATATTAATCAAGTATAGTAAGTTGACAAAAGTCGGAAAATTATGATAGAACTGGACCATAACTATAATTGATTACAAGTATTACAACAAACGTTACCTACCCAATGAGTTAATTGTGTATATATATATATATATATATATATATATATAATATTAAATTTCTACTATTTATTCAACTTTGATATACCTACATAATATATATACAGTACAATCTTGGTAATTCGGCTGTTTGATAATCCAATACGTCCAGTAATCCGGCTATTTTAACCTATACGTACCAATATATATTATATATGGTAATAATTTTTTATAATATTTATAATAAATAAATAATAGTATATATATATATATAGTTATAATAATAATTATTAATAAATAATAATAATAATAATTAATTTTTTTATATCAGTAAAAATGTTAAATTTAATAAGTAAAATTGCGTTTTTATGTGAATCTCCATTAATCCGTCATTTTTGTTAATTCAGCAGTAGCGTCGTCTGATATGTATTGGATTACCAAAATTGTACTATATATCATGGATTGTAAACTATTATTAAATTGTTCAAAATTATTAAAAATAATTTTATTTGGCGATCAATTGTTCACGACTAATTCACCGCAATCCAATAATCACAACATAAGGAAACTTAGCTTATTAAATTTAGATTAAGTGTGTAAAATAGATCCACATTTCTCAGCTCATTACATTCTCAAGCAACTCAATTTAGAGGATTATTATATCCATATAAAGTACAACAAAATGGTATTGAAAATGTAAGACGGTAACGCTAATTATATTGAGGAACATTAAAATGTAATGAATGCAATAAATCTGGACAGGATATAACGCAATTTATTAATTTGGACATAAAACATATAGCTATAGATTTATGCCTAGTAGCAAGAGATTTTAAATTAATACTGGTTTGAATTGGCGATAAATGCATAGAAACTGATGGATTTACGTGACCATGCAATTTTCTCTTATAACCAATTATAACTAAAAACTTTCTTTGGACACACTCATGCGATTCAACAACCCAATATGTGTATTCATAGAACTGAAGATAATTCAAAAATAAGTCTAACTAGTGTGGTATTTAAAATTTTAAGATAAATTTTAGTATTGAATTTTTTTATATTACGAATTAGAAAACCCAGATTTCCAAGTGCTTTTGAGTGTAAATATTCAATACCTTCCTGTATGACATGTATGAATTTCAACAAGTTTGTCGCCATTAATATGATAGTCAAAGTCTACTTTAGAATTAATATGGGAAAATTACATTTTAAAATATTTGGCTGTATTAACTTAAGAACAGCACCGATAAATAATCTGTTTAGATTGTTTGAAATTAAACCATAGGCATTAAATGAAGAAAAATTTAGTTCGTTGTTATTAGTGCTATGTCAGCATATGTATCTAGCAATATGTCAAAGATCTTGGGTATGTCTACATTTAAATCTATATAATATATTTTGTATTTCAGAAAATGTTTTCTACTCAGTCAATAAAATGTCCTATATGTATGGACATACCAATAACATCAAAAATGACCCAATGTGGCCATATTTATTGTTGGCCTTGCATTTTACGTTATTTGGATATAAATAAAGAATTAGACATTACAGGCTGTCCAATATGTCATTCTAGGATATCAAAAAAAGAACTACAGAGGTAAATGTTAAATGTGCTCAACTATTTATACATTATTTGGAAATATATGATAATATTTTTGTGAAGTGTTGAAATTATTATCAAAGAAGAATGCTGTGTTGGTCAAACAATTTCTCTACAATTAATGAAACGAGCTAGAAATTCTTTACAAGCATACCCAATATCTGAGCTAAAGCAAAATACTTATAAACTATTAGACAATATTCCTTTATCAGTTTGTGAATCAAATTTTTCTACATCTTATTCTAGACTTTTAATTGGTCATAAAAGTCAAGTTAGTTATTTAAATTGTGTAATGTAAATCAAACTACTAATACAATTTAGTAATAAAATATTTTAGGTTTTAGATATTTTGAACAAAGAAAGAGAAGCACTTGTTCTACTGTTAGACTATTGGGAAACTGAAGATGTAGAAAAAAAATATATATATGAAGCTCTTGAATTATTATCAACAAGAGAAGACCTTTTAATAAATGAAGAATCAGTAAGTGATTTTTTCACAGGATAAATATATTCACAAATGTATTTTATGTTATTGTTAATTAGAATTCAGGAAAAGGAAGTGTAGATTTAGAATCATTGGATTCTTCATTAGTCTTAAGTCAAGGAACACTACCAGTAATTATAAAAATTTAATTTAATGATAAGATAACTGCTTAATATAATATTTTATTTTGCAGTTATCACAATTAAAGAACCCTTTTGAAGTTCCTGGATGTTCTTATGTTTTGAAGGAAAATTCAAGTTTAAAGTAAGAAAATTTAATATCCATTATCAAGCAAATTTTGTTGTCAAATTTTAACTAAAAAAAAAAAAAAAATACAAACTTGACAAAACAAAAATTCATCCTTATATTATAATTAGTATATATTAATAACTTAAAATAAAATAATAAGTGAAATACTAATGGATTTTAGGTAATAATCTTAGTCTAATTTGGTTATCTTACTAAGCTTAAATTGATATTTTTGATAAAACCATCTATAACGTTTTTACATATTATTTCTCTGTTAAACTTAATGTAGCTTATAAATATTATTGACAATTTATATTCTTTACAAATAGTTTGAAATATTTTTACAATAAATTATACAAATTTAATTATTATAAATAAAATCAAAAAAAAAAAAAAAAAACAAAAAACTCAAATCTTACTTAAATGCACAGAAATTTTAATGGCTATAGGGGCCATAAAAAGCAACCCAATGAAAAGTATTTACAATGAGGACCAACACCTGATCAAAAAAGAACAAAACTAACACTTAAACACTACTTCGAAAATATCCAGATTATCAAATAACCCAATATTGGCAAACAATATAACACTAAAACTATAAAACAATCAAAACTAAAATATCAAAAATAATATCAAAATAAAAAATAATAAGCCCTCCTCTGTGGACAAGCATATAAAACATAAACACAGAACTGTACACATTTACAGATATTGTTTCATGCCTACCATCAACATACTACTGGCCATTAAGTTTATAAACAAATATGACAATCAAAAATATATTATTCTAAGTGACTCAAAGTATATTCTAATAGTAATATGTTAATTCAAATCCAAAACAGACTAGAAGCAAAAAAAAATTATTTATAATATATATTAATAAAAAGAAAGGGTGGGCCTCGCTTTGCTGTACAGTTGGGGATGGAGTGCACCTCGCTTATAGGATAGGTCATTATTACAATGGATTTGTTAAATTTGAATGCAATGATAGATATTATCATTGTATACGAATAAAGATTCTGAACGGAGTTAATATGTTTGTCTAAAATGTATATATAATAATATAGTATTTTATATTTAAATTGAATTATAATGCAATTTTGTAAAAATTTAAATTTAAAACAGTCATAAAATTTTTTCTTTTAAGTCTGGTACAAATTTTTTTATATATTTTTGAAGGTAAGTATATGGACAACCTAGTGTTAAAATTTTGAACCTTAAGTATAAACAGAAAAAATTTTATGAATTTTCAACCACAAAATAACTTGCAAATTATCGCTATTTTAACATATTTTATACAAATTTGAACTTTATGGGCTTATAAAAAAAATTTGAGTGAAACTATCTCTGATATTTTTTAGTTACAATTAGTATAACTTATAATTAATCCTTTAATACATTTTCTTGAGTTTTCGGACGGCCAAAAAATTTTATAAATATTTAAAAAAAAAAACTTATAAAAATCGAAAATTTAAATTGTCTATAAAGATTTTGTGAAAATTTCAAGTGTTTGCGATTTTTCGTTTATGAGTTAGAGCAAATTTCAAAAACCGATATGATTTGTCAGTCTAGAATTTTACATGTAATTTTATATCAATATTTGCTGTTCAATTGCTTATCAAAAAGTGCCTATGGATTTCAATAATTTTTGAATGACAATAAGAACTACTTCTGTGGAATCTTCTATTAAATTTTTAAGTATTTTGTACTAGCCAAATTTTTTTTTTTATCAACAATCATAAAAAAAAAAAAAATGTAAAAAAATCAAATATTTCAAATGCGTATAAGTAGCTTAAAAATCAATATAATAATTTGACAAAAATATGAATTGAATAAAATGCTAATCTTTTAAAAATTATTGAAATTCATAGGCACAATTTTTTTTTATAAGCATTTGAAATGCAAATGTTGACATAACATTTCAATATAAGTATAAAATAATATATTACCTATATAATATACCTACCTATTCTAGACCGACATATCTTCATTCAGAATCATTATTCGTATACATTGATACCTATTATTGCATTCAAATTTAACAAATCCATTGTAATGACCTATCCTATGAGCGAGGTCCACTCTACCCCCTATTGTACAGCAGAGCTAGGCCCATCCAGTTTTTTCTTTAGTTATTTAACTTTTTAAATTGATTGTTTTAAACTTTTAAATAAATATTTGAAATAATTGTTTTGTAATTTATACTATAATATAGATTTTTTTATTTTTTCAAATGTATACATTTAAGTATATATAATTTTAATTTGTTTTTCATTATTTAATTTATTCTTTAGAGAAATCAATTTGTATTCAAAGGATGATGATAAAGTTTTGCAGAAAAAACCTGTGAAAAAAGATTTTTATTTTTACCAAGGTAAATATTAAAAAAATGTTATACTTTTTATTTCTATTAATTGTGTTTATTTGAATAGCTTTAGATGGTCAGCACATATATTTATCTGCAATTAATGTAGAAATGTTGGAATGTATGTTTGGTTGCCTTGAAAATAGTCCACAACAGATAAAAGCAATTGTAATTGAAAAACAGTACTTATCAATGACTGAAGCATTAAGGAAACGCTATAGATTTCTATTACATTTGCCAATAACAACAGTTTTTGAATGGGTTGAATTAGATTTGACCAATATAGTAAATCCAGAAACCTTGTTTATATTTAAAAGTAAATATTACATTTAGTTTTAAAAATTATCGATAGTATTTATATAATTAATAACATTTATCTGATCATCAGTTAGCATACAAATGATACCTTCTTTTAAATATAGCCGATTTAGATGATAGGAAAGCTAAAAGAGATAGACGTGTTCGTGATGAGCAACGACTTGCTAAACGCATAGAAGAAAGGAATAACAAGAAACAGTTGCCACCTCCAGAATGGCATAATAGAGATTTATTCCCAGATTGTGGTTATGATCCATTTGCTGATAAAAGGTATGATAATATTATAAGTACATTTAAGTGGTTTAATTGTTTAATTTTAATTAATCATGAATTTGTCAACAGTATGGTGCCTTTAAGCGAATCAATTGGCATAACATCAACTCTTGATCATAATCTAACAAATCCTTCTACTGGTTCACCAAGCTTATCATTTGCAAAGGTATAATATATACTTTGAAATTATTTTATTGTAAATAAATTTTTAGTATTTTTTCTGTTCTAAAAAGTATAAGCATTATATAAATTGATTTAGAATTCATTAATATGAAGTAATAATATATTTGGTACATTTGATGTAATTGTGAATATGATTAATTTCTTATAATTTGATAAATAATATAAATTGTACAAGAAAAATTTTATAGTTGATTCTTTTTCCATGATAATTTTATTATTTTCTCCTTTTTATTTATTGTTCAATGTGTAATCAATTATTAATCAGTTGAGCACACATATTCTAAGTATAATGAAACTATAAATGAAAATTGTGTTAGAGTGTTTAGTTCTTATGCTAATTAATAAAATTATATGATTTTGACTTAAAAACTGTATGTAAGATGGATGGATGGTTGACTTTAAGAAACTTTCTATAGTAACTTTTCATGGGTAGGTTATAATGTTTAAAATATATCAGAATAAATTGTTATTATTGTCCATTATTTTATGTTTCTTAATTTCACTGCAGAATTTTTTCATTGTATATATAAAAATATTTTGATATAAGCACATGGTATTAATTATAATCAGGGCTCGGAAGTCGTGGCACTAAAAAACTCCAAAATATGCGCTATAAATAGCACAAAAAATCAAAAAATATGCATTTAACTTGAAATAATTATAATTATAAATTTATTACAAAAAATATATATATATATAATTATTATACTGTTTTATAAAACGTTTATGTTCATTGACGGTTCAGGGACTGGCTGGACTGGTTGAATTAAAACTGTTAACATGTTAAATTATTTAATTATGTGTGCTTATAATTAAGTTAATTCAGATATTTATCCTGGGAATTACACTGGATTATTAAATGTTTTCGTAAATTTTCGAATTTGAAAGACCTGCGGTTATTTGATAGTATAATCTAAATGTGGTTATTTTCCAAATTATCTGATAATATACCCAAAAATAGCACTAAAAACCTTAAAATGACAAAATAGCAATAAAAATCATAAATATGCAAAAAAATGGCAAAATAAAATTTCGTGTATGACATCAGATTAGTGTAAAACATATTTGTATCTTACTTTGGGTGTTCTAGGACAAACCAAAAAAAATATGCATTTGCCACAACTTCCGAACCCTGATTATAATCATACTTTTTATGATAAAACTGTATTACATTGATGTAAAATTGGATTTTTTGTTATTATAGGCATTAAAAAATAAAAGTATCACAAGTAACTCTTCTTCAGATATGGGTAATGTATCTTTTCAATGGCCAGTACTTAGTCCTAAACCAAACTCTATGTCTATGAGTAATATGTTGGAAGATGCCATAGCTAACATGAACTTGCATGGTATATACATTTTTTATAACTCAATTAATTTTTTTGTAGTTTTATTAATTTCTTTATTTCAACTGTAAACTCTTGTTGATAATTTTAAATAATTTAAACAAAGTTTCAATAACTCATAAGTGATACTACATTTTATTGGTGAAGTTAAAATTATTTACATGTTACTATTATAATCAAGTACAGAAAAAAGGATTAAGTGATTACAAATTATTTATTTGAACTATTTTTCATAATTTTGTTATTGTTATAGTATAAAATATAAATTCATACTAATTAGTTATTACTTATTAATAATAATAAATTTATTTTTATCTTTATTTAGATAACAAATCGAAAAATAAAAAGAAGAAGCGTAGCAAATACGAACCAATATCTTGAAAAATATCTTTTGAATCAACTTCTTTTTACAAAATTAATTAATATTAAAATATATAAAGTAATAACAATAATTGTTAGTATCGTTTTCTAATTGTTGTAGATTTCTTCAAGTTTTAAAAATATTCATTAGTCTTCGTAAGATGATGTATTACATGATGTAGTTATTTTTTTGTTTTAATAACAATATTTTAATTAATATATAAACTTACTCATCAAAATGTTTTTCTTTTAATTTTATGTATTTAAGTGTGACATTTTTATACTATAGAATTGTGTCAGTGATGTCCCACTTATTCATGTGGCTAGTAATAACTTAAGAGATGCATGTGTTGTATGCATTTAGGGAATAACATCTGTTCTTTGTTCTTGTTTACCAGTAAAGACAATATTTAAATTTTTAAGCAAGAGTATGCAAAATATTACAATTTAAAAAACTCGTAGCTTGAAAATCATAATATCAAAAATTACAAGTTATTAGACTGGAATAATACATGCAGACATGGTACCTTTTTAAAAATTTTATCGTTAGTGAACATATCTTTACAAAATCAAAAACCTTATCTAATATAATAAACAGTTCATGAAACTGAATAAAAGAACTCAAAAATGCCAGAGGTCTAGGTTTTGATAGAAACATTTTATAAATATCATGTTTGGTTGATTTTGTCTAATATATAATGTAAGAAAAGCTTGTAAACAGAACATAAATTGTTATAGTGTTAATAGCAAATAATGAATTTTTAAAGAAAGAATATCTTTTTCTGTAGAAAATCACTCGACAAAGATATAGGACTTAAAGAATATTTCACAAAATCGATGAATATAGAAATATTTTTTTTGTTTTAATCCATGTATTGGAGTTCTAAATACAACTAGGAACATCTTAATATGAATTTTACATGGGTAGCATGTTTTTGTGATACTTTTGCTGGTTAGATAGACAAAACTTAGCTGGCATCTTATAAGTTTTTTATGACAATATTTTTTAGTTGATATAATCTCATGTTACTCTATAATAATTAATAGATCAATAGGAGCAAAAATCACTAACATTTTAATTTTTCATTCATATATATTAAAACGTAAGCATTTTTAACTAAAACCCAAAATTTCATTTTTTCTACGAATTATTACATTAATGGTCATTAAAAGGATATTAATAATCAAAAACAATTTAAAACAGTACCAAAGAAAAAAATTTAATTTCTTCTAAATAGTAAAAAAAAATAAATGATATTACAAATTTTGAATGTCTGTAAACGGTCCTGTATAAAAAGTTCGCAATTCTTCTCTAGCATTTTCATAGCGATTAATATGCTGATAATTTTTGAAATGCATTTGTATGGATACATTGTTAGAGAATGATAAATAACATAATGGACAATATAATTCTTCCATAGATGAATCACAGAGGAAATAGTCATGATTAAATCTAAAAATAATTTGTTATTACGTAAAATTTAAAGAAATAATATTAATTATTTTTAACATACTTCTCTTTTAATCTCTGAATTTTACATAGTTTATACTTCAATTCTTTACATTCCATTTGAGACATATTTGATGACAACATAACACCCCATAATAGTTTATAGACATCAGCACCAACCATAGGATGAACCATAGGATTAACAGGGTTATTTTCTTGGTATGGGGATTGTAATCTTGACTTAGGAATTGATCCCCACACATATCTTCTCGAGAAAGGTTCCGGCGATTTGAATTTAGTAGGTAATGTTAATAACCTGTATCATATGTATTTTAGTTAAGTTCTACAAAATAATTCATCAAACATAAAATATCATACTGTGTCAAAGACTCTTGTAATCTATGTTGTAATTCAAAAATATCACCCGGTCCTTCTTCATCTTCTGGATTGACACATTTATTTAATAGCATTCTTATTACATTTATCTAATGTAAGAAAAACAAATTAATGATACAATTACTTTGTAAAAAGAAAATTAAAATACTTGGTTTAAAACTGAATGATCTATTACAGTATCAAATGTAATTTCAATATCATTCTCTTTAAACAATGGTTTTGATGTTACTGGATCATATCCTAATCCACAAATTGCGCCTATCATTTTTGTAAAAGAAGGGTTATACCTTTAAAAATAAATAAAGATAATAAAATGATTATTCTAGTAACTAATATTAGAAAATGGTATCAAGGTGGCTGGAGCAGAGCTTATATTTTTCATGCATTTAGACCAATACGCTGGAATAAAATTCACCTAGTTCTAGTTGTACAATTTTGATTTTAAAAAATATTTAAATTTCTTAGCTTCTTTACTATGTTTTGTAGAAATCACAATTTTATTATTTATCCTTAATTATTCATTATTAGGGCTCAGATTTTGTAGCAAAATAAATCCTTAAAAAAGTATTTATTAAATTTAATTCTTTTTTTAATTTGAATAAAATCAAATCTGAAGTACTGTCATAGCCTAGCGGCATAAGGCAGCTGTGTGTAATCATACAGTCACCGGTTTGAATCCGGGTGGCACAGCCGCCTGGTGAGAAAATGCCGCTACCATCCCCTCCCAAACTAATACACGTAATTGAGATTTGATAAAATAATCGTCAAGATGTATTGGTTACGATGCCAAAATCTCCCTAACAAGGGAAAAATAAATAAATAAATCTGTGCATATTTCATAAAAAGTAAATCATTTGAAGCAGTGGTCGGCAACCGGCGGCTCCTTTTAAATTCTACAACAACAAAATTTAATTATATAGACATCATATAAAAAAAAATGTATGTTCTATTAGTGTATTATTTTAAAGTTTTAAATAGTTTTTTTTTCCTAGTAAATAATTTGGAATATAAAATTTTTATTTTTGTCTGGCCTGCGAACTCTTTTTAATTTATGAATGTGGCCCAGGAGTCTAAAAAGGTTGCCGACCACTGATTTAAAGCATACTGTTCCACATAAATGTTTAGTGCAGTGCCATTATGAATAATTTTAATTTTTTGAAGTTCTACCCCTCTATTATTTTTGGAAAAAAGACTGTTGCTTTTTTCTAAAATCAATTTCAGTACTTCACCAATATCTTTCTCTAATTTGTATTATGCTTCTAACACAGTAGATTTAAATATTTTGTATATTTTAACATATACTATACATAGAAATAAGTTAAATTTCCAAGAAAAATATGTAAAAATTAAGAAGTTAGAACCAAATATGGGAAAAAGCAATAAAAAACACGTTTTGTGGAAAAAAGGAAAAAAAAGTTTACTTCATTAAAATCAAAATGATTCATAATGTATTTATATATAAGAACTAGCTGAATTACCTGGCTTCGCTAGGAGTAGTCGTTCCCAGGGCATAGTCCAGGAATAATACTACCTTACATTTTATAGAGCCTAGCTATGTTTGGTTAGATTAAAAGTACCTTAATTACCTTAATTATACTTTGATGTAATTTTACATGATTTCGCTTGGAACGTTTCTTGGCCAATGCAAATATGTCTCTATAGTATAAAACGAAACTACCAATTATTTTTCATACCTATAGCTTCAGCGGTTAGCTTTAAGGTACCTTAACTTTGGTGTAATTTTATAGTTTTGTTTTTTTATTACTGGTTACCAACTTCCTAGGTAATATTTTTGTATATTAGTTAATTGATTGTTATTTTGGTTATCATAGTGACTCAAAATATGTACTGTTTATCCAATATCTTACCTTAGTAACCAATAAGTAAAAAAATTACGTCTGACCCAGAGCTCAAACGGTCATTAACCCTTAAAAATGTAATTTTTAAAAAATCCTCGCACGACGAAAATAATAGAGGAACGACTATTCCAAATTTCAAGTTTGTATGTTGAGAAGTTTTGGTATTTGGATTATATAAATATATATAATATAGATTATATTTCTATGACAGTCCTTTCAAAAGAAGGATTTGCTACAAAATCCAAAACTTTTTCATTACCTTGTAAGTTAATTTAAAAATTTGTATTAATTTTATTAAGAAACTAGAACTAATATCAATAATTTGTTTCCTACAAAACATGGAAGAAAAGTTAAGAAATTAGAAGATATTAAAAATTTAATTGGATAACCAGAACTAGGTTAATTTCCAACTTTTACCTCTATTCATTAATTTGAAAAAAAAAAATTGTTTCACGAGTTGGTCGGTGACTTGTGCATGCTCATATAAGAAATAAATAAGAATTAATGTGTTCTCGAAATTGTGATAGTATGCATAGCGACCACAACAATTTAATATAATAACGATATAACGGATTACACATAACTTTATTATATTATACTTTATTTTATCATACATTTGTTATATTTTTGCCAAACTTAAAAAAAAACTTAGAATTGGTAATCAATTTAAATTAATAATTTAAAAAAAATTCCTTAGGCGTAAAAAAACTTCATACCGGATTTCTACACATGGTGAGAATAACAGACAAATAATAGCAGGTATTCCAGCAATATTTGGCATCATTGTTGTATCCCATAGGGTCAATTTCTCAGTTTCATTCATACAAACATTTCCAGCAACAAATAATCTGAACAGAAGTCATCATTATACACCAATCAATATTATACTCAAATAAAAATGAAATACATGCCTTTCATGATAATCATTAGGGTTGGTATCTAATAAAACTGAATTCACAGACTGACTTTCTATTTTGATTATTTTAGAAATACTATTTTGACTTATTCCATTAATCATCATTTCTAGTGGACTAAAAGGTCCTTTTAAATTATGCTACAGAATAAAACAAATTACATTAACAAACAAATTGGTGTTGATAAATAATGATCACCGTTATTTTTTTTGAAATCTATTATTATGACGTTTTGTATTGAAGAGTTTTAGTTGTATCACAACGGAAAAGTACAGTAGGAATCAGTGAGTTTTCATTGTGAAAACAATACCAGAATGGTGAAAGTTTTACGGTGACAGTTCAAAAACTCCATACAATTTTTGAACATTACAATTCACCAAACAAATGAACTTTTCGTAGGTTGAATAAAAAATTTTAAAAAAATGGTTAGGTACATGGTATTGAAAATATAATTGATGGGTGAATATGTGATAAGAGTGTGAATAACATGAATATCATGAACAGAGAGATCACATATATGGCTAGTAGGAGGGGAGGCAATATTATTTTTCATGTTTAAACCTCCAATATCTTCTGAAAAGCACGTTTTATTTGGTTATTTTTACAAAAGTAAATTTGTCTCAAAGCAATTTTAAATGCCATGTTCTTTTTGAGACATCCTTTATTTAATAATATATAGATAAGCCAAATATTTAAGTAATTAAGTATAATTTTAGATATATTACCATAGTATAAGATTCAGTTTCTGTAGGACTTTTTATATAATATGGATTATTAGATTTTTGATAGAGCTCATTCTTCACATTTCCAATAATCCTCCGCCTTTTTTCATGATCCATCTGAAAATTAAAATAAGGATATTTAATAACATAAATTATGTTAATAATAAATAATAAGAATATGTAATAAATATTAAAACACTACAGTACATTTGAAAGATAGTATTAATATAAATTGATTGTAAATTAAATTTTAAATAATGTAAAGGTGTTAACTTTTTTATAGTAAATATTACAAATTCACAACTACTTGAGTTTTTAATTATTAAACAATTAATTATTTTATAGGATAAAAGTACAAAAATTTCAATTTATGTATTGAAAAATACAATTTAATAAATGACATTGACAAAAATTAATTTAAGGCTAGAAAAAGCATTTCAATACTTTGATTATAAGTAAAAGATACAATTATTTAATTTATAAATACACAAACATGTTTTTAAGAAAAAAAGAAAATGGGAATTTAAAGATTTAATAATCAAATAAGTCAACATGTTAAAATTATTTGTTCATTAAGACGAAATACCAACAAATGATTACAAATAGATTTTTCATACTAGTTTCATGTCTAATAATTGTTAAAATTATATAGATACTTTTGAAGCAAATGATTCGTCGGATCGATTAGCTATGTTTTTCTTAATAAGGTATTCTGGTATTGAAGTAGATTTTCCTTCATTTATGAATTTTAGATCTTCAAATGAGACAACACCATTAACTATAGAATATATCTAAAACAAAGATAATGTAAGATTATATTTTTATTATTATATTTACTTATTTATTAATATAAATGCCGTAAGGCTCAAGTACAGTGTAAATAAAGATATATCAATAAATATAACAATGTAACAATAACAAATTGCAAATATACAAATTTAAGAATAACAATAGTTACTTAATTAATTATAGATAATTAAAGATATAAATCTTAAGGAAAACTTAATTAGGATCTTACATTTCCACAAAATGTATTACTACAATATGGTCCTTTAAATATTTCATTAGCTTCATCCGGCCAATCACTATCTGTATATCCATGTCCTGCTGGACGAATTCTTGCAATTTTACATTGAAAAGCTAGGGCTGGAATACTATATAATTTATTTTTCATATTTTCATCAACAATACTGAATATATTTTCTATAAATAATTCAATAGTTTCTCCAAAATCTATCAAAAAAAACTAATTCAAAATTTGATTTTATTAATTGAATTGTTAAGTAGTTTTAATATTGAAAATATAATTATAAAATAATTAATAATACACTCACACTGTATTTTTCTCGAGGCCCATGAATAAAATTTATTAATTTTGCCCTGTATTTATCTGCTTTATACACAACAATATAAAAATCACCAATCGTTATATCTTTTGCAATAGTGTTGTTAACAATTGTTGTTTCAACAAGTTTCCATAATTCAATAAGTTTCTGTTGATTAGTTGCATCAAAGAGTTGAGCCCAGAAACACGAAACAGATTTAACCTGAAATCAAATCCAAAATTATAATATACAAATAAATAAATAGTATGTAAATCGAGTGAATTTCATAATTAAAGTATTTTATTAGCATAGTAGAACAATTTTCATTAATAAAACTGTTTAAATTTAAGACAAATCATTATTGGTTTAACAATGTCTATTAGTATTTTATATAATATATATGCTCTACAACACTGTATTACTAATATTTAAATTAACAATCAACACTATTATACAAGTAGAAACATAGTAATATTAAGAAGTATAAATATGAATTGTATTTTTAAATATTTAATAAAATTAAAAACTTTAAATAATACTTACATTTGTTATTGTTATGGTTATAACTTTAATATTAGTATCAATTTCTTCAAGTATAGATTTTTTAATGGGTAATACATCCTGTTGTAATTTTTTATTTTGAGAGGCAATTTCTTTGGATATAAGATCCAACTTATTTTTCGCATCTTCTGGTCTAATGAAAAAAATACAAAAATGAGAAACGAGTATTTCAATTTTTTTTAACAGTAGCTTGATTTTATATTGTTCGAACATAAATTAAATACATGAATGCAAAATGAATATACTATATCATACTTATTAAATAAATATCAACATTAATTAAAAAATTATATATTTGTGTTAATTACAATCTTTACACTCTAGTAAACTCTGCAATAATAGTGTGAAGGAAGTGAAAATTGGGTAAAATTAGGTATCCTGTAGTTTGTATGCTCAATGCAGACATATTTGTAATAATTGTATGCTAATTTCTATGTTTATTTTAGTACTAAGTAATACTTCTTAATGGAAGAAATAGATATCATTATCAGAAGAAGAAAACTCAGAACTACTTAATGATAATTTTTTATACTTTTTACACAATTTAAAATAATAATAATAAGAAATCACATTTAATCATACAAATAAACAAATATTTAATAGAAATAAAATAGGCACAAAAATTAACTATAAATAATAATGTACTTACTTCATTAATGGTATTTTGAATTCAGTTCTTAATTGAAACATTTTTAAAGCGATATAAACACCAAAGCATATGTTTCCAGGTACTAATTGACTTCCATTAGGATTATTTGTACAATTACTTACATTTGACACAGGAAATTCAATATAAACTTTGCTGTAGACAGAAAATATGTCCATTAAGGCCTTACAAACAAAAAAAAAATATAAATAATCACTAAAACAATCAAAAGTTGTAGAATACCTAAAACATTAGTGGTAAAAAAGGATTTAAAATATACTTTTAAAATTTTACCAATATAACAATAGAAATATTATTTTTTTAATTTTTCATTTTATAATTCTTACGAAATTACTTTCATAAGTATTTATTTATTAATCAATTGATAAAGATATCAAAAGTTGGCCATAATATTACCTTTTTTTTTTTTGTTAGGGAGATTTTGGCATTGTGGCCATTACATCACGACAATTATTTTATCAAGTCTCAATTAATTTGGGAGGGAATGGTAACGGCATTTTCTCACCAAACGGTTGTGCCGTCCGGATTCGAACCGGTGACCGTACGATTACGCACAGCCGTCTCATGCCGCTAGGCTATGACAGCACTTTCAATATTACCTTATACTAGTACATTTTTTGTCCATGTTGATACAAATAGAATTGACACAGATAGGTAGAACTTAAATATTTAACATATCAGTATTAAGTCATGTGATTTGGGTAATTTCATGGGCTAATAATTGTAATTTATAAATCATAAAGGTTAAAATGGTTAGAGTGGCTTAACATACAATTGTTATTTCGAACCAGGTCATCGGTAGTTTTACTACTTGGTTGTACGATAGCTTAATGAAAAAAAAACACACTCCCTAATCCTAAGTTTATCCTACAAAAACCTACAAACTACAGTACATACTACATTAAAAAATCCAGTGGTCTGATGCAGAGGATTAATAAAATAACTAGTATACTTAATAGGTTTGAAATTAATCATATGTTTGATATTTTAAGTCTTAATGAGATTGGCTACATTTTTTTCTTTTTTTAAAAAATTTTTAATATTAAATTTGAACTAAGCTTCATACAAAAAACTTTCAGGATTACAATTACACATGGATGGTATTTTTGAATTTATTTTTAATTTTATTTATATAATAATATGTCCAGTTGTTTTCATCAAAATTCAGTAAGCTGAAATATAACTAAGATATTTTGAAAATCATATTGACGTTTTGAAATTAAAAACATACCATGACGACTATGTACCTTTCTTTAGAGAAAATGAGTACAGTATCAAGAATATTTAAAAACTAAGGGTTAGTCCCAATTCTGATAAAGTGTATTATTTTATCTCAGCTGTACAAGATGGTGACCCATTAAAGTGTAAAAATTCATGGGAGAAAGATAAGATATGATGGCCCACTAATTATTTATCAACTTTTAGTACATTGAATCGCATGTTAATGCCTTTGTCATTTTTATATCTTTACAAAGATAATACTTATGAAAATCATTTATTATTTTAACATTTAAAAATTAAAATACAAAAAAATAGTATTACAACATGTATTACTGTAAGAACTTTATAGTAAATATTAACTTATTATATCATAATTTAGTATAGATATTTTAAATTGTAAATATAAAATCGAGAAAAAAATAAGAAAGTATGTTTTTCTTACTTTGAAGTACTAAAATGTACATTAGGTTTTCCAACTAAGTTAACAGGAAACATGTTTTCAATTGCTTCTTTATATAATTCTTTAGGTTGATCATTAGGAAAACCAGTAAAATAAACAGTTCGATTAGGATCATGTTCATCTAAAGTTTTAAGTACTTGATGTTCATCCATATACGCATTGGTTATTCCACGTATAAAGTAATTAGGATAGAATGATCCTGCTAAAATTACCTTATAAGCAAGTTATTGTAAATTAATAAATAATTTTAATTTTTTTTTTAATAACTTAAATAGCATTACTAAATGCCATCTTTAATTTATCCATCCAAGGCTTGTAAATATTTTTCATAATTAAAAAAAAAAAAAAAAATTTGTAACAATGGAATTAATTAAATTTCTTTCAATTTTACCTTAGTAGCCATTGCTTTTTCTAGTGGGTTTTTCCATTTTACTTCACCAGAGTTCACAACTATATTAAAACTTAGTTTTAATCTATTAGTCACATCATCAACTAAATCATATAATTCTCGAATGGCAGATAGTTCTATAAAGTTTTCAAAGGCCCAATTTTTTTCAAGATTTCGATTGCGATCAAACTCTGGTTTTCTTTCAAGCCACCTCTGAAAAATTACCATTGACAAATTTAAAATGCCACAATATTATCCACCATATAAATAACTGTATTACATTTAATTATACTCCGATCCATTTCACAAAAATTAATTATGCACTACTATGAGAACGTCAAGAATTATTTATTTATCTGTACTTTTACATATAATATAGATTTTTTAAATTAAGTTACCACATTTTTTACAATATGAACAATATAAATAATAATCCAAATTGTAAAACAGATTAGAATGTTAAGTAGATAAGAAATTTTAATGTATATATATTATGTACTTGATATGAACTAATATATGCAACTGGATCACTGCAAGAATGATTAGCCCAAGTTAACTTTTGTGTGTAGGCTTCTAAACGTTTGTTAAAAGGCTGACTAAATATACTTTTTAATGATAAACCACAAGCTGAAAATAGACGAAATACAGCTATTAACATTTTTATATAGTTTATTAGATTTTAAATAATGTTTTTAGTTAAAATAGATATGATTTAACATTAACAGATAACCTAACTGCATTTCATTATTTACCTATTCACATACATCTCTTATATTAAAACTATAAAATATTAAGGATGATATTAGTAATAATTAATAATCTGATAAATATTGATAATATAAAATCAAAGCCCATTATTTAAAATATCTAATTAAAGAATATAAAAGTAACACCAAATTATTTTATTTTAATGGATTTATATGCATGGATGCATTTAGAGTTGGATTATAAAAGTATGAATATACATAAATGAGATAATTTTGGTCTTCATTAAATATATATATTTTTTTTTATATTTATCACACCATAAATTGAATTATGTATTAATATGATTTATGTCAGTTTATAATAAATATAATTTAAGTTTATTTTTAACTTAAAAACTTATGCTAGCCATAATACTTAATAACATTGAGGACAGATTTTTATAATTCATATAAATGCTTAGCTGCAAAAAAAAACAAAAAGAAAAATTATTATTCTTAGCTTAAATTATTAATGTAAAACATATTAATTAAAATACACAAGATTAGGCTTAATATAATAAATATGTGTTTTAAATTATTGTTATGATTGATAGTTTGTATTATGAGTTTTCTTTCAATATTAAATGAAATGTTCATTAGTTTTGAAAATATATTGTTGTTAACAAAATTCTTCTAGGGATGAATTTAATTTTGATTGAAGTCTCCAATCAAATGTATCAAGTAATACTAATATATCAACTTTTTTTTAATATTATTATAAATATTATAATTTTAATTACAGATTCAGATTTTCAAAAAAATGTGCAAGTCACACTTTTTTTATACAAGATTAAAAAAGAGGTGATTTTTTTTTATGTATGTCTCTACTATTGTTAGTGTTTCTAATCAATCTTAATATACTTGTTTACAATTATTAATACATAAATTAATATTGATGGAAAAAACTTTAATTCCAATAAAACTTAGTATGAATCTTTTTGTTAAATTTGAGCACAGTGTTTATTTTTTGATATGTGTAATGGTTAAGGGCTGTTTTTCATTGAATTGATACTCATGATTTAATTTTGACAATTCGATAGAATTGCTGAAATCTATGGTGGTCATCTAAAAATACCAAACACAATTTAACCACAGCATCAATAGACAACTACTGCAAACAGTAGCGAATATAACAAAATATTTGGGGGTTCAAACCCTTTTACCTGAAATTTATGGTTTAAAATTATGTGAATCAAATTAATTTATAATATGAATCTAATACTTAAGGTCTATTTTTAATACCCCATGCCCTAAATTAATTCTTGTTTATCACTGCACCATACTTATTTTATACAAAGTATATCCTAATTATAATTACCCATTATAATAGATTCATTTAAAATATTAAAAATATATCCAAAATAAATTAATTTTGACATAGGTGGTTCTAATGGTAAATTTGCCATCACTTTTCCCATGTATGTTATATCACCATCTGTAGTTGATATTATTCCATTTACTGTAGGCAATAGTGCTCCAACCTAAATAACAAAACTGAGAAATTAAATGTACTAAAGATAAAAGTAACTTACTTTTATGTCTATATTTTTTTAATAATTTAAGTATGTTTCAAAAAGTTAATGAAATATTTTTAGTGACATTATGTCTATCTATAATTGTACATACTAGATAAAACTACTTTAAAATGTTACCTGCTTAAGAGTAAGTACTGTGAGAACAATGTTTTCTAAACTTGGAGGTTCTAAAGCATTTGCAAGCAGTTGTTTTGGTGTTCCCATATTTAATACTTTGGACATTAATACAATACGACTAAGTGAACAACGACACATTTCTGATACTTCATTAGCAATAAAGTTATTCTAAAAAGATAATCAAGTTATAAACTCAATTTAACAGAAGAATTATAACACACACACTTTAAACATAGTTTCAGGGACAAGTCTATAAACTCTACCATTTGCAACTCGCCCTACTCTTCCGGCTCTTTGTTCACAATTACTTTTTGATGCCCAAGTCATAAGTAACATTGAATAATTTGATTTTAACTCATTTTTAATTTGTTTCATTAAACAAAAATCTATAACTAAATATACAATAATAAAAATAGTATATGAAAATAACTATTTTATGTCAAGGTACTAAAAATTAGTTATTACCATATCCAATATCAGGGACAGTAATTGAACTCTCTGCAATGTTTGTGGATAAAATAATTTTGCGATAATTTAAGGGGGGCTTTTCAAAGACACGATCTTGTTCTTCATTTGTTATTGATGAATGTAAGGGTATCAGAGTCCATTGATGATTTCTGAAATTTTTAAGTTTAATAAATATATAAATTTAACAGGGAAGCAAAAAACTCTTACTCTGAAAGCATTATAATTTCCATAAGTCTATGCATTTCTTCAATTTCAAAAATACCAGGTAAAAATATAAGCACAGATGATTTTTGGACCGAGTCTTTCAATTCCAATGCATCAAATGCTTTCACCAATTGTATAGCTGTATCATATCCTGCACTTTCTATCTGAGGTTTCTGAAATTCCATTCTTCGGGCCTAATATAATCAAATATTACAATGGTTAACAATAATTGAAGGTTCAAATATTAAAAATATAAAAATATATTATTATTATGAATTTGAAGAACAAATATACTCACAGATGGTACAATATCATACAAGTTATTCAAATAGTATTTATGAACATGAAAGTTAGTTTGATCACCAACATTAATTTTGCATGCAGGAACAAAAATATTGTGAGGAGACCCATAATAATCGCCGAAATAATCACCCAATTTATCTGTATTCGCAGTCGCAGACATCAAAATGACCTAAATAATTATTATGATATATTAATAATGAAGCCAATATTATTGCAATATACCTAATAATTTTAAATAAAAATATGATGGATAATAATTATCTCATCTCTACAATCCAATTATTACAGGACACTTCGTAACTACAATTATTAATAAATATACATATATATATAATTCTAATTAAATATATCACTTACACGTGTTGACTGAGAACTAGTTTTTATTAACTTTTTAATGACTAGTAATAAAAAATCCATTTCAAGAGTTCTTTCATGAACTTCATCTAAAATAATATGAGTGAAATCAGAAAGACTTTTTGCTTTGATAATTTTTTGTAATAAAATTCCCGTGGTGCAATACAAAATTTTTACAGTTTGTGGATCAAAATCTTTTTTACGACCAACTTGATAACCAACTAAAAGTCCATTTTTCCAGCCACGTTCTTTATTTACTTGTTTAGATACTGAAATTGCAGCTATACGTCTAGGTTGAGTGACAATTATACTACAATTTTTCTTTCTACTCATACAGTCATCTAAAATATACTGAGGAACTTGAGTACTTTTACCACATCCTGTTGCACCAGTTATCAAAACAACAGAATTTGCATTAACTGTTTGAACAATCTACAAGTAATAATATAAATAAGGATTAAAATTATTCTATATTAAATTGTAATGTTAATTAAACTATTGTATGACTAATAATAATAATAATAAATAGATTATAATGTAAATAAAAACAGTCATTAATATAAAAGATTCTGACAATATTTTTTCTTATTTTTACACAAGTTTTCTGTACAGGATGTATCAGAATAATTCAACAAATATAATAACTAACAAATAAATATGTAACAAATAACTTTTGTTCTATTCATCATTTTGTACTTTCTATTTTTCCGTAAAATTATATTGCGCTGCAATAAAATGTACATTAAAAATATATTAAACAATTGTATTTACTTTCAATACCCAAGTTCTCAAATTTTTGTTGTTAAAACAAAAATTTAAAATGAATAATTTTTGACACATATTTTTAAAAATTGTTAATGCTTTAAACTCTTATAATGATTTTTCCGTAAATTTTTTAAATAATAACAATAATAAAGTGTCAAATCAATAACGATATTTAATGGATTATGATAGGATATTTTTCCTGAGCATTTGAGTTTATTTTCTCAATTTCACATTTTTCAAGCTCAAGTAAAATGATAACAAAAAAGAACCGGATGGGCCTCGCTTTGATGTACAGTTGAGGGTGGAGTGCACCTCATTTATAGGATAGGTTGTTACAATGGATTTGTTAAATTTGAATGCAATGATAGGTATCATTGTATACGAATAACGATTCTGAACGGAGTTAATATGTTGGTCTAAAATGGGTATATAATAATATAGTATTTTATATATAAATTGAAATATAATGTAATAGTATGCAGTTTTATAAAAATTTAAATTTCAAAGAGTCATAACATTTTTCCTTTTAATCCGGTAGAATTTTTTTAAATAGTTTTGAAAATTAACTTATGGAAAACCTAGTGTTAAAATTTTGAACCTTAAGTATAAAAAGAAAATTTTTTATGAATTTTCAACTGCAAAATAACTTACAAATCATTGCGATTTTAACATGTTTTATACAAATTTGAAATTTATAGGCTTATAAAAAAAATTTGAGTGAAACGATCTCCGATATTTTTTAGTTACCATAATTATAACTTATTATAAACCTTGTATTAAATTTTCAAGAGTTTTCGGTCAGCTAATTAAACTTTATAGATACTTTAAAAAAAAAACTTACAAAAATCTAAAATTTAAATTGTCTATAAATAAGTCAAAATATGTCAAAAACTTAACTATGTATAGAGAACGCCAATATAAAGATTTGGTGAAAATTACAAGTTGTTGCGATTTTTCGTTTTTGAGTTAGAGCATTTAAAAAAAATGTATTTTGTAAAAACGTGATTTTGTGTAAAATTTCCCGGGTTTTAAGTAATTTTTTTATCTTTTTTTTTCAATTTTTTTTAAAAAGTATTGAAAAAATTGGATTTTTTACTTGCTCAAGTACCATCTACATTCACTTTCCTTTCAGAAAAATTGCTATTTTAGTGCCCCAAAACGGCAAAACGTGATGACTGACACAAACAAAAAAAAAATAAAAAAAAAAACACACATCATTGTAAAATCAATAGATTCCATCACTCCGTTCAGAATCTAAAAGGTAAAATAGTAAAATGTACAGACCATAGGTTTTTAACAAAATACGTGTTTTTTTTTTTACTATTTATATGTTTTCTTTAGTTTTTTAAATATAAATAATATAATATATTACGTTATTTTTAAGTTTAGCAATTTCTAAATTGTTGGAAATATCGGATGGATCTTTGAATTTATAATGTTCAAAAAGCTTAATTTGGTCCGAGTTTAAATCTTGTAAATCTTCAATTGAGCCAGCAAAAGTAATGCTCTCAACACAATTCATATTTGTATAGTCAGCCATTCTTGGTAATAACTGGAAATAAAATATTTGTCTAGGTAAATTATGTAATTATTTTATAAATACACTGATAAACCCCAAAGTATGGTCTATTTATAAATTGAAACCCTTCTCTGGAAATCTTAATTAACCTTCACTATTAAAAACATTTATTTTAAAACAACTATATTCTAAATCTAATGATTAGATCAAGTAGTTTTAAACCTTTCTGTAATATGTATAATTAATATTTAATTGTAAAATAAGTAAAATAAATAAGACAACACACTAAGTCTAAACACAAGGAACCACTTCTACACTTCTACAGCATAAAATAATAGATATATTACTTCATTATTCTCTTGATTTTTTTCATCGTATTCATTTGACCCATCATTTACATAATCTCTACCATTTTTGTCCAAACTGCAATCGGTCTGCTGTAAACTCTGTAGGTTTAAAACAGATTTTGAAATATTTGGGGAATCAGATCCTGGTAAAATTTTCTTCTTAATTTTTCCTTGAGCAACAAGTTCCATCATTGTGGTGGTGCCTATTTAATAAATTTACACATTTTACAAAATAATCTTAAACAATTGATTAATTAGGTCTAATGATCTTTTCCTCAAAATCACTATTAAAATACACAATAATAAGACAACAGAAATCGATATAGACAGGGATTTATTTACTGGTTAATTTAAAAATTGTAATATAGAACCGATTTAATTTAGTACATATTGAACAATTAAATTCAAAATAACTATTAATGTAATAAAGAGCCAAATGATTAAATAATCATACCATCCTTAACTACGTTTAAATATTTAATATTTAAATATTAAATTAAACTTTTATATTTACTTGAAAGAGAAAAAATGCTGAGTTCCAATCCACTTTTAAGAATAAATCTTGTATCGTGATGATCTTTAACTGTTAAGTTATGATTAACAATATCATTAAAACGATAAACAAAAAATTACTGATCAAAGTAAAATAGCACAAATTTAGTCATGTCAATCACAAATATAATGAACCATGAGATAATTCGTAACGTGATATGAACGTATACTCAATATGGAAAATGTTCAAATTCGAAAAAAAAATTTAATTTTTTAATATTTTCAATGAAGTACTCGATTAAGCATGTTAAAGCAATAATTAAACAATGAATAACAAATGTCACCTGAAAATTGTCAACACGATATCTTCCCGCCTCAGGGAACAGATCTCAAGATTGTAAGTCCATAACAATACTCAATTCAATAGCACATTTTCACATTTGACATTAGCGCAATAGAATTTAATTCAGTATTTCAATATCGGAAAATCAAATATTTTAAGCAATATATATAATATATTAATATAATATAATATACGTTAATCTTAATACTTCAAACAGTTTTCGGAATTAAGATTCTCATTTTACATTTAGCGATATGGCACAGTTAAAATAACGAATGACCATTGACCACAAACACGATTTAAGATATATATCTTATCATATCTGAAATCGTGACCACACATTACCGCAATTGCATAGTTATATATTATAATATGTCTATGGTTTATCCATAGACCTTATACCCAGTATAAGGTATATGGGTTTATCACACGATTAAAGATAATATGGTTACCTCAGAGCAAGGTGGATATATAAACATTGCCTCAGAGTAATAATAAATATAATAGTCCATGATTTGTGTTGAGTGCACAGATATATAATATTTTATATATCTGTGGTTGAGTGTCACAAAGAAAAAGGAACGAGTTTGGGAGCGTGCAGCCGCATGGGCACATATTGCCAACGTCCCAGAACACAACAATAAAAATACAGACTAAAAACTTGATAATTGATAAGAACTTGTGGTTATTGTACGTTAAGATTGTACGATAAGATTTGTACCAGCACTCGTAACTCGATTTAAGATATATCTTAAATCGTGACCATTGAACTGTATGATATCTGGAATGCTCACCAGCCATTAGACCAATGTAAACGGCATGTTAGAAAAAGACAGCAGATAAGAATGGTGCTGCTAACTTTTTTTATCACACATAACCATAAGATTGCTTTGTGTTTACCAATAAATAATAGTTAATAATGTTCGTTTAACTTTTTGTTCTTTCACTTAAGTTATTAATTCAAACTTAAATATTTATTGAGAAGTTTCCATGTTCATTTTATGAAAATATAATTTTAAATAAAGATATTTTTAGTAAGGATCATAACTATTCATTAATACTAGTAACAGATTATGTTTCTTTTACAAATTTTAAAAATCGAGGCAAACTGAAATTGGTTTCAATGTTTATTTTTGAAATAATATTATTCCCTGAAAAATTTTATCTAACATATTTTTAAACATAAAAAATAACAACTTTGAAAAAGATATTATATTAAAAGTTCAAAGACAGTTTCAGTTTTTGATTTGAGTAAAAAATGTATATCCTATTCATCCAGTTATTGATACATGCCCTTAAGAATTACACGAAATGAAAATTTTAAAATTTATATCTTCATATTATTGTACTTTAAGAGTGCATACTCAGTGTAAACAATTAATACAGTAAAAACAAGGTTCAAAGTCATCCCTTAGGCATAAATTAAACAAACTAATTTTATTTAATCATCATGTAACATGTTTAATCTAAGTTATATAATATTGGCATTAATTATATTATAAATTATAATCAATGACGTTGGCAACATGTTTACAAAGTTATTTTGTGTGTTATAATAACCAGTTTATTTAATTAAACATTTAACTTTTATAATTATTCAATATTTTAATTTGTATAATAAAATACTATAGGTATGACCATTGGCGGTGCGTCAGGGGAGACTTTGAAACGGCATCTCTTCAATAATGCATTGGAAAAAAAATTGTTCTAAATTATTTTCAAATATTTGTGTAATTTATATTATGTGTAAATAATATACTGTAGTCAACTATATCATAGATTAAATATTTAATTTATGGTCCGAGTTCCGTGCGGACAGCCTTCGTGTGCGGTCACGTTTTTCGCTGTCTCGTGCAACGATATGATTACTGTTCGTCTTGAAATAATTGTCACAATTATTTCAGTCTCACAACCGCAGAAACGAAATCGCATCCAGAGAATACTATTCACAGTCCTTCGGAAAAAGTGAATATTAATTATTAATAATACAATTATAACTGTAATACTAATTCTAAAATATTGTATTTAACCAACTACTAAATTATTGATCATCGTGTCCTAATACCAAGGCAACATCGCAATCGTCGCATACGTTGACCTTTGGAGTCGGATAACTATGCCTACTAACAACAGGCGTTCAGAAGAACACACCATGCCGTCTATAAAAATAATCAAGAACAAAGTCGTTAACAATAAAAACACAGATAACAACCCACGGTCGCAAATAGAAACTAAACGTTCTCTACCTTCGTCGCCGACGACCCCATCTATCACCGCTAACTCACCCGCTACTACTACTACTACTACTAGTTTTATTACTCTATGACTACTACCAAGAAATCAAGATTCTTTGTCTCTCCTAACCGCTACTCTGCCCTTGCCATTGATGAGACCTCCTCCACTAACTCTAACGATAACAACTTAATTGACGTCGACACACAAAGTCAGGGGTCCGTGCACTCTACCACACATACATAAAACCGATATTCGTTAAAGGCGTAAAAAATATTCTTGAACTATCCAAAGAACAAGCCGTTATCACTGCCCCTGGCAGTTTCAGCTGTAAGTCAACGTCTTCGCATCTTAAACTCCAGCTTGACACCCCTGATAATTACCGAAAAATAATCCACTTTCTAAAAGACAATGGTGCTGAGTATCACACATATCAATTAAAATCTGATAAAGCTTTTAGAGTAGTATTAAGAAATCTCCATCCATCGACTTCCGTTTCTGAAATCTCAGCAGCAGTTGAAGAAATTGGACATACTGTCAGACAATTTACCAATATTATTCATCATCAAACCAAAACCCCACTACCACTGTTCTTTGTAGACCTTGAGATCGATGAGAACAATAGTGATATATTTGATGTAACATCCATACTCTACACAAAAATAAAAGTCGAAGAGCCGCACAAAAACGGCAGATTCCTCAGTGTCTAAATTGCCAATTTTATGGTCATACTAAAAGCTATTGCAGCTATACTCCACGTTGTGTTAAATGTGGTGGAAATCATCACTCCACGAATTGCTCTAAATCACGCGAAACCCCTGCCACCTGCGCACTGTGCAACAACAACCATCCAGCAAACTATAAAGGCTGCCTGCACTGTCTATAAAGAACTCCAGCAACGACGTCGCCATCCCGTGAGCTCTAAGCATGTCCGTCTACAGCATCCACAACAGCCCCAACATCCTCAAGCTGACCAGTCCAACAACAAACCAGCCAATCAAGCAACCTCTCACACCACTAATAAACCTAGTACTCGCTCATACGCTAATGTAACAGGTAACGACACCACTCAAAATAATACTGATAATTCTTCAACCAATGTTAATCTCATGTTTACCAAATTCTTAGATGAATTTAAATCAATAATTAATCCCTTAATCACCCTTTTGACCACTGTCATTACTAAACTTATTGAATCCAAAAATGATAAATAATTCATACACCTCTAACTCCCTCCTAATCCTACTTTGGAATACTAATGGACTTAAAAATCATAGAAACGAACTCCTTTTCACTCTTCAGGAAAAAAGAATAGATATAGTACTTATTTCTGAAACTCATTTTACCAATACATCTTATATTAACTTTCCTGGCTACCATGCATACCGTGCAAATCATCCAGACAACTCTGCCCACGCTGGTGCAGCTATATTTATTAGGGCTTCACTTGCATATACTCCATTACCTAACTACCATACAAACCACATTCAATCGTGTGCAGTTTCCTTATCGCTCAACAATATACCTATTACCATAGCAGCGGCGTATTGCCCCCCTCAAACACAGAATCTCACCGGATCAATTCACCGAATTTCAATCCACCTTAAATAATAATTATATAGTTTGTGGTGACTTTAATGCTAAGCATATTCAGTGGGGCTGCCGTGCCTCTAATCCTAGAGGAAACTCTCTCCTTCAAACTGCCTACCACTCTAATATCCTAATTCTCGCTCCACCTAATTTAATTTCACCTACTGGCCTACATCTCGTCATAAAATGCCTGATATCTTAGATATTTTTGTCGCCAAAATTCCAAATAGCCTTCACACACAAACTCAAAACTTGTTAGACCCGTGTTCAAACCATTCACCTGTCTTGCTTTCAGTAGATTGTCAACCTCCTATTAAACTCAACTCATCGATGCTATCTCAATATCAAACAGATTGTAAAAAATTTGGTCACACCTTATCTGAGAAAACTGATTTAAAACTTCATCTAAAAACAGCCTCCAACATTGATGATGCTGTTAACCTAATTACAAATAACATTCAATCGGCTGTTTGGGAATCAGCAATCCAACTCTCTCCAAAAAAGGATAAATTTAATCTTCCTATGCACATCAGGACCCTCATATCACTGAAATGCCGTGGACGAGCAATTTGGCAAAACTCCAGATACCCATCTGATAAACGTCACTACAACGCCCTTACACTAAAACTCAAACGCCTCCTTGCTAGTCATAGATCCGAAGCTTATGCAAACTATGCATCCTCACTTTCACACAATGATGGTTCACTTTGGAAAGTCTCTAGGAAACTACTATGTATTCATAATCCACCTCCTACTCTACGTAACGATGATGGTACTTGGGCAGTCTCCGATCAAGATAAAGCAAACATATTTGCGAAACACTTAGAAAATACCCAGCAAAATCCGAGAAGTTGAAAGCTTCCTCAACTCCTCACTACAGATGTGCCCTCCTCCTCGAGTCTTCACCCCTGGTGAAGTTAACTTTAATATAAAAAAGCTCCCAGGAAAAAAATCCCCTGGATTTGGTCTAATAACTACAGAAGTAATCAGAAACCTACCTAAAAAATCTATATTATTCCTAACACAAATCTATAATGCAATGCTCAGAATATCCTATTTCCCTATTTTCTGGAAATATTCTACTATAATTCTCATATTAAAACCCAAAAAACCCCCTGACTCCCCGACTTCTTATAGACCTATCAGTCTTCTCCCAATACTTTCCAAGTTATTCGAAAAACTAATACTAAAACGTATTCTATCTATCGTCGACTCTTCAAAAATTCTACCTAACTCGCAATTTGGCTTTTGCAATAGCCATTCACAAGTCCACAGATTGGTAGACAAAATCTCCTATGCTCTGGAAGAAAAACTCTTTTGCACTGGTGCGTTCCTAGATGTCTCTCAGGCCTTCGACCGCATCTGGCACGCTGGTCTTTTATATTAACTTAAAATTATTCTCCTTAGTCACTACTATTTGATCCTTAAATCCTATTTAGAAGACCGGCTCTTCTCAGTGCGAGTAGATTCCACCTTTTCGGTTCCTACTTTAATTAATGCGGTCGTACCACAAGGTGCAGTCACAGCTCCCCTCCTATCCAACATATATATATATATATATCTGACCAACCCTTTTCTCTCCATACTCTTGTTGGTGACTTTACCGACGATGAAGTTATACTAGACTCTAGCTCAGATCCTCATCTAGCCTCCAGTTATGTTCAGGACCACCTATACCTTCTCCAAGCCTGGTACAAGGAATGGGGAGTTAAAATGAACGAATCTAAATCGATACATTATACGTTTACGCTCCAGCAAGGAGTATGCCAGACCCTCCTCCTTAACAACCAACCCCTTCCTACTGCCCAATATACGCTACCTTGGAGTCAACAATGACCGTCGACTTACCTGGTCAACTCATATTAAAAATAAAACTCGAATACTTTACGATCGCTTTCGCCTTCTTCGGCCGTTCCTAACTTCCAAAAATATCAAACTACCAACTAAATTACTGCCATATAAACTGCTACTCAGACCTATCTGGTCCTACGGTTTACAGCTGTGGGGCTCAGCAAAAGTATCGAACACAAACCGTATACAAAGGTTTCAATTCAAAATCCTTCGCGTCATCTCTAAAGCTCCCTTCTATGTTTCAAATAATACCCTTCATTCTGACTTCAATTTGCCCACTGTAACTGAACTAGCCAAGCTCCACTATAAACGATTCAATAACAAGTTAATGCATTATTCTAACCCCCTCATCGTCCAATTGTCATCTGAAACTATTCCAGGAAATTCCCACAAAAAACTAAAAAGGCAATGGTGTCGTGACCTGCTTAAATAATATAAAAAATAAATAAATAAATATGTATCTACAACTATGACCTTTACTACCAACAACTATTATGCATTCAATATCTATAATCATTGTTTTAGGATTAAAACCTTAACTTTATATTCATGTTGAAGTACCTCCGATGGAAGGCCTCTTCCCTTAGTTTCTTCTGTCTGCTTTTTATTTTTCTTTTGTTATATTTCATCACTTAAGCTCATTGTTCAATATTGTAACAGATAACATAATAAAGAATTTTGTTAAAAGAAAAAAAAAAATTTATGGTCCGGGAGACTAGTCTCTGCCAACGGACGACACGTTATTCGTTGCGTATATTTGTGTAGTGCGTTATCTTGTACATTATATCTTGTAGCGTTTTTGATCCAATATTGAAATAATGGAATCAAAAAATTGTACATTAGATGAATTATTAAATAATGATTTTCATTCGTTTACATATAAATTAAATCTTCCATAAATGTTATTCACGCGCCGCTATTGGGTATGACTTCAGCACTCTTGTCTGTCTTGTCATTGGAAATGGGATTAATCATGGTATTATTCGTTCCTAGATTATAAATCTACAATACTACGTTAAGTTAGGAAAGTAGTAAGTACAATAATTGAAGTAAGTGGTAAGTCAGCTTCGGGTAGTAGTGTAGTAACTTTTCTTTCAATTTTGAATAATATTACAAATACTGTTTTTATTTTAATAAATATTATATTACTAAAAATAAAATTGTAGTTATCTTATATGCATAGTTATGAATTAAAACCTAACTTTCAATTTACAACTTAATTTATTCTCAACATTAAACATACAATTAACTGCAACTTCCTTTACATTTATATGACAAATATAGAAGTTCACAAAAAAAGCATTTCCCAGTACTTGTAACTTGTTATATAATAAATTATAATTATCCACTAATAAAATATTTATTTATTGTTTAATTATTTATATTCTATTAAATTAATCAAAATGATTTTGTGGAAGTTATAAAATAAATAATGAGATACCAAATTTTAAAAATCAAACTAAAATAATGTCGCGATAAATGAATTTAAAATATTAGCGCCATGTGTAAGACAAAGATAGTAACACCATTAGTATGTCCCATCTCGTTCTAATATACCGTTTCGAGCAACACTGCTTGGTGAGCATTCCAGTTATCATATAGTTCAATGATCGTGACTCGTAATGTTATATCACAGAACATAAATATAATCACAAGACACGAATTAGTAATATTAGTTACATAGACCAGCTGATCATAGACTATTCTAGACCTGTCTATGATTAATTATATCTGATAATATATATTCATGATGTTTAGAAAAACACAAAAAGGACTGTGAGAGAAGAGGATGTAATTTGTGATAACGTTTCGCGCACTCTTCGACAGTTGCCAGTTGGACACTTGGACTACAGCTTCAGCCGCCAGTTTGGTTGTTTGTTATAACTTATTACCACAGAATTTTTGTGGCTTTCACAATATTGGGTTTCTAATGTTTTAACTTTAAACAGTTTCAACGCTTCAGCCAGTTGTTGAAGAATGTAAATCTTATAGTTACAAATAATTTTAAATACTCTGAATATTATTAAACAATAATACATTTTACCATGATAATATATATATATATATTTATATCCCATTTAATGTACTTTAGATATTTATTATGATGTTTATAAATCATTAGTAATGTTAAAATATGTAATACATATTTAAAAATTATTAACTACAATCATACCTACACACAACATCATGAATGAAGATAAAACTGGAGACAATGCAAGACCTTATAAATTATAAGTATTTTTTAATTAAAATTATATTACCTGTTTTTAACCAACAATTTTTTAATAATTTAAATGTAAATCCAACCAACAATGCCTAGAGTATAAAACAAATTAATTCTATTAAAGTAGTGATGATTTATTTGTTTTTACATTTTATTTTAATCAATCAAAATTACATGTGATATTATGATATTAATTTAAAAGCCTAAATTCTTGAGCTTGAAATTCTTGTTTAATGAAAAATTAATGTTTTGTTTATTAAAATTTGCCAATTAATAAGAGTAGTTAGTACTCTACATTAAAAGAATATCTATAATTTTCTTAGTAATTCTGCTATAGTGTTATGAATAATATTGTTATACTATTTATCTTAATGATGAATACAAATGTGGATATCTATTACATTTTATTTGACTGAGGAGTTAATAATGGTATGGTTATATGCATAGCAAATATTATTAAGTTGTTATTTTATAAAATTTGATTAGTCAATGCAGCTTTTATTCCTTGTATTTCATTTTAAAAATGTAAAGTTAAAATTACAGATGGTTACTATTTGAATATTTAGTAATTCAGTTTGCATTACTTGTAACACCTAATATTTTATGAGTTTTATAAAATCAAATTTCGAGATTTATTAGAACAGATGCTGAAATCTGTTAATATAAATTATACATGTAATTTAAACTATTCTAAAAACCTGTTTTATTTTATGAATTAATATAAAAATGTTTTTTACTATTTTACAGCCCATCAAGTGGTTAGTTTAACAGGCATTAGTTTTCAGCGTAAAAACATACTGGTGAATAGATTAATAATATACATACTTCTCATACATACTCGATGAGTTTACAATGATATTTATATATTTTGTTTCAGGGAATGGTTGAATTGACAATTATATCATTAAAAAATAATCTAAAATTTATTAAACTAAATGCAAAACAATGTCGTATATATCGTGTAACTGTTAATGGAAATATTGAAGTTCCTTTTCAGTATTTTGATCCATTTGTTGATATTACTCAAGATAAAGATGAAGAGTAATATTATCTTATACGGCTTTTTAATTATTTAACTTACCACAATTTATTGTTTTAGACCTACATTAACTGAATTTTCTTCTTGTCATTACAATGCTGCTCAAATAACTGACCCTGATAATAACAATGGTGAATTAGTGATAAGTCTTCCTAATGAAGTATCAAATTCTATTACTGATGGAACCAGTATTAAAATAAGTGTGGAATATTCCTTAGAACAACCTAGTGGAGGTGTCCATTTTGTTATTCCTGAAGGAGATGGATCCTTTGTTGAGGTATCAATTTAAATTATCTTAAAAGTACTCGTAGCACTAACACACTACAAATGGTCCTGCTATATATCTAATTTTACAATTTGTTATATTTTAAATAATTAAAGGTTCACAACATTAGTTTCATATTTTAAAAGTTTATAATTTTATTAGAATAATTAGAAAATAAATATGTTTATGTTAAACATAAATCATATTTACCCATTGAATTTAGATGTATCATGTTTTCTATAAAATTGAATATTTTCTTTTATGAAGTTTGATGGTAATTTTTATTTATTTATTAAATCAGGAAGAGATGCTTTTATGTGTACATATAATGTATTTCTTTAAATTATAGAATCAAAATTTTCTAGTTAAGATTTAAAAATCACCATTAAATTAATAATACCCACAAATGTATATTATGCTCACACAATTATTTGATTTTCATTCTTATTTATTTATATATAAATAATTCTAATATAAAAAAATTGCCATGAATTAATGTATTATCTAAAATTTTATATTATTTTGGTTTTAAAATCACATTTATTCTATTCTTTAGAGACGAGCTCACATGTTTACAATGTGTTTTGAAAACTCATCTCGATTGTGGTTTCCTTGTGTCGATAGCTATGCAGAACCATGTACATGGGACTTGGAATTTACAGTTGATGAAAATATGACTGCCGTATCTTGTGGAGATTTGATTGAAGTTGTTGCTGCTCCTGATTTAAGGCGTAAAACATATTATTTTAGTCTATCAATGCCTACTAGTGCACCAAATATAGCTTTAGCTGTGGGGTAATCATTTTTTATAAATTTTATTTCAAAACAACTTAAACGTGTGTACTAATATTTTGAAATTTTAGACCTTTTGAAATTTATGTGGACCCAACTATGCACATAATTACTCACTTTTGTTTACCGGGGCTTTTGGAACTTTTACCTACAGTAGCTAAGTACACTCATGAAGCGTTAGAATTTTATGAAGATACTTTATCTAATGGTTATCCTTATAGTTGTTATAAACAAGTATTTGTTGATGAAACTCCTACAGATTATGCTTCATATGCATCAATGGGCATTATGAGGTACACTATTTATAGTTGTATTCTATTATGTTAATTTAATCACAAACATTTTACAGTGTTAACCTTTTACATCCAAAACAAATTATTGACCAAGTTTATGTTTCAAAAAAAATTTTGGCACAAGTCATGGCTGAACAATTTTTTGGTTGTTTCATTTCAACTCAAAATTGGTCAGATTGGTGGTTAACTTGTGGAATAGCACTATATATGTCTGGTCTCTTTGCAAAAAAGTGTTTTGGAAATAACTCTTATCGTGAATGGATTCATAATGTATATTTTTAGCAATCAATTTTCTATAGTTACTAAAACTAAACTATTTTTTTAGGAATTGACCAGCTTAGTACGATATGAAGAAGAAATTGGACCTATAGTATTAGATCCGACACAACAGCCAGCTCCAATAAGCAGTCTTAGCCCCGGAGGATCTTCTAATCCTGGATTTACTTTATCTTTTAGTAATATGCAAAACACAAATGAAACTTCAAATTTTTATTTTTCTACTCGTAGCTTACACACAATATCACCTCGTTATTTTCATTATATGACTAAAAAAGCACATCTTGTTATAAGGATGTTGGAAAACCGTATTGGTTATTCATTATTATTACAGGTAATTTATACAATAAATAAATTATTACTTATTTCATTAAGTTTCCATTACTATTCTATCTGAAACATGACATTCTTAAAATACTAACAATATATTTTTGATTGAACTTATGAAAATTTTCTTGGGAAGTAGTTGTTATTTACAATGAGAATTTCAATTCTGCAAAGCTGACTAATATCGTTCCATTATCATCAGACAATGGGTGTAACTTTTTTGGTCCATAGTTAGTCAAATAGATTTGTTTTATCCACCCTCGCATTCAGGTATCTAGGAATTATGTCAATATAATTGCTAGAAGCGATAAAAATATTTTTTCTAGGTTTTCAAGAAAAATATTTTTTTATTGGGGCACAATAGTTTATTATATACAATTTATTTTTTAAATTTCTGTCAAATTATGCATGAATAGGATAAACATTTATTCACTTTCATAATTATCTTAATATTTAAAATTTCCATTGCACAACCTCCAATCTGGAGGGCTCATTTTCTATCAATTAAAGCTGTATTATATTATTTAGTTAAAAGCTTACTTATTTTATTTTTTATTTGTATAGGATACATACTTTTTCATCTTAATAATATATTATATTTGTTTTTATTAAAATCAAATCTTAATTTGTAGGTTTTGAACAAGCATTTATCTTTAGCAAGTAATGCATCTCAAAATCCAATGAATTCTGGTTTATGGGGTCACATGTTAATCAGTACAAATATATTTAATAAAACTATTTTTACTGTATCTGGCATAGATATGTCTGTATTCATTGATCAGTGGGTTCGGACTGGTGGTCATGCTAAGTTTACTTGTACATTTGTATTTAACAGAAAAAGGTTTAATTTACTATAATTTAAATTAAATAATATTATTTGTGATGTATATCAGATTTGTTATTTAGAAATACATTGGAATTGGAAATTAAACAAGATACAGTTTTTCAAAAGGGTATTCGGAAATATGTAGGTCCATTATTGGTCAGTATTCAAGAATTAGATGGTCCATTCAAGCATACATTACAAGTTGAAGGTAATGTAGCTCGAGCAGATATCACCTGCCACTCAAAAAGTAGACGAAATAAGAAAAAAAAAATTCCATTATGTACAGGAGATGAAGTGGATATTGATTTAAATGCTATGGAGTAAGTTTAAGTTATATTTAATCCTTTTTACAAATTAACTAAAATTATAATCATTTTGTATTTAATCTACATACTCTTATAAGTGAACAGTTAAATGTATTTAGTATAAATTTTTTACTTATTCAATGTAGAGTTTTGCAATTGTATCATTTAAAATAGTAGTCATATTATGTATTGTGATTCACCTAATTTCGATAATTAAATATAACATAATATTTTTATTTATCAAATTATATTTTAATATATGGTAAATTGCTTGTAGACTTCATATTTTGATACACATTGTAGGTGATGATCAAATTTTAGTTGCTACAATAAGTTAGCAACTTATAATTAAAGAATGAGAAATTAGCGATAAAGACAATGCCTTCAGGTGACTTGTCTTTAAAGGTTTTTCTGATTCTCATATAATAATTAAGGTAATATCAAACAAACCTACCTCATCTATTCTTAAATGCTTACTAAATGATCGACCAACATTTTTTTTATTAAATCTTAAGCTATAATAAATATTAAATACTTATACCTTCATTATATTATATTTTAGTAATGACTCGCCAGTGTTATGGATTCGATTAGATCCTGAAATGACTATTTTACGCAGTTGTATTATAGAACAACCTGAATACCAATGGAATTATCAACTACGACATGAAAAAGATGTAACTGCACAAATGGAAGCAGTGATAGCTCTTGATAAATTTCCTACAATTTCTACACGAAATGCTTTATGTGATATTATTGAAAATGAACAAGTATACATACATGTGCGATGTAAAGCAGCTCATTGTTTAACAAAAGTATGTACTACTTATAAATATAATTACTTTTACCATAAATAGCTTTATATTTATTCATTATAATTATAGATTGCAAATGCAATGGTTACTAATTGGACAGGACCTCCAGCAATGTTAGGAACATTTAAAAAAATGTTTGGTTCATTTTCATGTCCTCATATTACAAAACAAAATAATTTTTCTAACCTACAACATTACTATCTTCAAAAGGTAATACAAAATAATTTTAAATAATACATCTAATTTTAAACTGATTATTTTAGACTATTCCAATCGCAATGGCTGGTTTAAGAAATTCTCATGGAATCTGCCCCCCTGAAATATTAAAATTCATTCTGGATTTATTTAAGTACAATGACAATAGTAAAAATAGATATTCTGATAACTACTATAGAGCTTCTTTAATTGATGCTCTTGGTGCAACCATTACCCCAGTAATATCTTTAATGCAAAAAGCGTAAGTATTCTAGTCACATTATTGCTATCTATTCAAATAAATTATAAATTTAAATAAATCTATTTAATTTATAAACGAAATAATTTGATTAAAAAATAAATGTTATTTTAGATGTGATATTACTGCAGATTCACTTTCTGGAGATTCAAAATTAATACTTGAAGAAATTACGCAACATTTAAATTTGGAAAAACGCTTGCAAACTTATAAATACCCAATAACAATAGCTTGTTTAAAAGCAATCAGAAAGTTACAGAAATTTGGTCATTTACCAAATAACCCTAATATATTTCGTTCCTATTCGTTATATGGCAATTTTATTGGTTTGAATTAGCTGAATGTTTATTATTCATATTTATTATATTATGTATTATTTTTTAGAAGTAAGACTGTGTGCATTAGAAGCTTTAGTTGATTTCACTTGTCTAGATGGACGTTGGGACGATTTAAAATATCTTATTGATATAGCTGACAGCGATGCTGATCCAAAAGTTAGGAACGAACTTGTTCGCATGCTATGTAAAAATCCACCATTTACTCCTAAAAAACCAAACAATCGATTATACAATGAATACTTGTCCCATCATTTATGGAAACTTATCAAGTAAAAAATATAGTTACTTTATTATTAGTTTTAAATTTTAATTTATTAATGCTTTGCATTTTCAATAATCTTTTCTCAATTTTCTTATACATGGAATCATAAACTAACCATCTTTTACTTACATTTCTCAATTTCATTTCTCAAGCCCATTTGCTTTTACCCCAACTACTATTAACAGTATTTCGATAACTAATCCTAAATCCAATTTTCTCTCAATTCTAACTTTCTTTCAAATGTTGTTTATAATATTAATTATTTATTTTCTATTTATTTTTCTTGTAACAAAATAAGTTTCCAGATAAAAAATACATTTTTTCCAAGGAAATCTATTGAAATACATATAGTTATGTAATTATATAATTATATGTATTATGTTACACATTATATTTATAACAATAAGTTGTATTGTAAATTCAATTTTAAAAAAATTCTAACAATTATTGTATGATGTACTAATTTTATTTTTAGTTCTTTATTATCCTATGATACAACATTACGATGTAATTTTGTTGATCTTTACTATACTTTATTTGGACGGCAAAAGATTTTACGACCTGAAGTGGCTGCACTGTATAAGCCAATCAAAGTAGAAGTAGAGGTAAACTATTTGATATTATTTGAATTTTGACATATAAATATGTTTTTATTGTATGTGTATTGAAGGCAAAATCGTGTACTCTTCCAAATATTATTGTTGAACCAGATAATATCTCTAATAGTGAACGTGGTATTAAGAGGTCTATTGATCATGATCCACAACTAGAAGTTCCAGAAATTATTGACATTAAAGTTGAGGCCGAAATTTTTCAAAATGATTTTGATAATGATTTACATTACGAAGATAAAATTAAGGTGCAGTTAAATTGATTAGTTAAAATATAAATTAAAAATAATTCGAATTAATCACCTTATGTTATATTTTATTTTTCGTAAATAAATGGTAATTAGGCTGAAATGAAAGATGAAGTTGAAATAATTAAAGATGAAGTGAAAGATATTAACTTGATGCATAGTAGATCTTCGTTTGAAATGAATGAGAGCAAATCTAAAACTGGTTATTTCTCGGAAAATTCTGCTTCACTTCCTGGAATCATAATATCCAATTCTTCTGGTCCAGTTGGATTTGAACCTGGAATGTTTAATGTGAAACCTGAAGATCAGTCTTCTAAGCCAGTAGTAGTCCACAGTGAAAATAAACATCATCATCATCACCACCACCATCATCATCACCATCATAGTAAAATAGATGGAGCCAGTAATTCTGTGTGTATATTTTTAAATTTAAATTTGTATTTATAAAACAATTATCTAATTGACTGGTTGGTTTTGTAGAGCAAAAAGAAAAAGAAGGACAAAAAAAAACACAAGCATAAACATAAACACAAACATGAACATAAGCATAAGCAAGATAAAGTAAAAGAAAAGTCCAAAGAAGACAATACTATTATTAAAGTAAAAGAAGAAACTTTAACATCAGGAAGTTCTAGTAGTGATGATACATCAAGAGATTTGAGTGTATTTATATAATTTCAAATTCGTACAAAAATTGTAACTTTTTTATTTTGCTAATTTATATAAATTTTTCAATTACTAAGAATCAAATTACTTATATTTTATTAAATATTATTATTAAAATTAATAATATCATTTTAAATACACTACTTGAATTGTAATATATAGTGTTATTATTTTATTATTTTATTTATATAATTTTGCTTAATTTTAGTTATAACTTATAAAAAAAAAAACTAACAAGTTACAATAAATGGCCTAGGTATTCTACTTTTATTTATTACAATTAATAAAAGTTGTAATAGCATCAATACAATATAACTAACTAAACCCAATTGTTTTCTACTTATGGTCAGTTTGTTATAAAATTGGTTTACTTACTATATATTTTAAGAGTTTATCTTGTGTAACAAATAATAATACACCAGTCTCTTGTTGGCACGGGAATATATTCATATTTACTAAATTATTCCATGCCTTGGCATTTTTATTCCAATTCACTGCTGACAATATACAGGATAACTTATTTGTTGATTATACATTTACATGTAATATTTCTTATAATGTACTTTAAAAAAAAAAAAATCACTAATATTTTGTAGTACTATTGAAGAATTTTTGGTAGTTATTCTTTTCTTGTCTTAATTATAAGACATAAAGTCTGCTCAGGAGGGTATTACAGTCTAAATATGGAAAAAAAACGCCCCCTCCCATCATTTATGTCTTTCTTTGTATAAATATTCGATATATATATTTATTATAACACAAGTACACAATGTTATATTCTGAACGGAGTGAAGAATATATTGAATTTCCAATGATGTGTTTTTTATTTTGGGTCTTACATTTTGGAGCGGTATAAATGCTTTAATTTCTTTATAGAGTAACTTTTCTAGAAGGAAAATGAATGTAATTTGTACATTAACAAAACAAAAGTAAACATTTCCAATACTTTTCATAATCATCGGGAAAAACCATAAAAAATTTATGGAACGGGCATTTTTATGAAAAACTTCTTATTGACAAAACAATTTTTTTACTTTGTTCTAACTCAAAAACGGTAAACTGCAAATACTTGAAATTTTTACCAAATGTTTATATTAGCGTTTTCTATACATGGTTAAGTTTTCAAAGTATTTTGACCTATTTATAACCAATTCAAATTTTCGATTTTTCAAAAAATTTTTTTTTTGAACATCGATAAAATAATTTGGCTGACTAAGAAGTCTTGGAAATTTAATATAAAGCTTAATAAAAGTTGTACTTACCCTAATTAAAAAAAGTCGAAAATTGTGCGACATGAATTTATTTTGTATGCCAGTAAAGTTCAAATTTTTATGAAATATGTCAAAATTGCAATAATTTGCAAGTTATTTTGTAGTTGAAAATTTATAAAATTTTTAGTATTTATATTATAAGATTCAACATTTTTACACATGATCGTCTATAAGGTTTTCTTAAAATTCTATAAAAAAATGTCTACTGGACTTTCAGAAAAGTTTTTTATGACCGTCTGAAATTTTAATTTATACAAAATTGCATAAAATAACGATTTATCCTCAAACGATTTTAAATATTTGTTATTATTCAAAAAGTATAAGTCGCAGAAACTTGAAACTTTTACCAGTTGTTTAGATTAGCATTTTCTTTCAGTAAATTTTTTTTTCAAAATATTATACTAATTTTTAAGCAATTTATGAGCATTTGAAGTATTCAATTTTTAATTTTTTGATTTATAATGGTTTAAAAAAAAAATTGGCTGGGACGAAGAACTTGAAGATTCCACAGAGGTTGTTCTTACTGTCATTCAAAAATTATTGAAATGCATGAACACAATTATTTTTTTTAAGCGTTTGAAGAGCAAATATTAACTTAAAATACAATTTAAATATGACATGATATGTTAAATATACCCATTCACGACTTACAAATCATCACCGTCCAACTTCCCCCCCCCCTAATTAAGGGACCCTTAATTTCCCCCGCCCCCATAAAGTCAAGTCAAGTGACTTATATATAGGGGTTTGCATATATTAATAAATAATTTTATCTCTAGTGAGCAAACTATAATATGTGGTATTCTTCAATCTTCAGGGTACAACAATTTCTCGAGTACTCTTCAATATTCAATTAAATGATATAAAACTTAAATAGTAATAATGTAATATTATTTGTTATGCCGACGATACTGTGTTGATTTGTATTGGATCCACATAAAAAGAATTTTTCTCAAAAAGGACATACATATATAACTTAATGCCAAAAGAAATGGCTAACATGTCCCTTCCTATGTTCAAAAAGTACATCACTCATTGGCTTCACCATGAATACGATGCTGCAGTATTGAATTAGCAGGATTCATATTTTTTTAACGTGTTTTCTAACGTTTTTCTTATTTTCTTTATTACATATAATTTTTGTTTATTTTGCTATTCAAATTTATATTATTGAATTTCTAATTTTGATTTTGTATTGTATAATTTAGTATATAAGGAGAAAAAGATAAATGTAAATGTGTTGTTCATAAGATAACTCCTAGACCTCGACACAAGTCTAAACTCAGTGAGGCCTAGTAATCTTTACTGATATTAAATAAAAAAAAAAAACCGGATGGGCCTCGTTCTGCTGTACAGTTGAGGGTGGAGTGCACCTCATTTATAGGATAGGTCATTATTACAATGGATTTGTTAAATTTGAATGCAATGATATGTATCATTGTATACGAATAACGATTCTGAACGGAGTTAATATGTTAGTCTAAAATCGGTATATAATAATATAGTATTTTATATTTAAATTGAAAAATAATGCAGTAGTATGCAATTTCGTGAAAATTTAAATTTCAAACGGTCATAAAATTTTTTGCTTTAAGTCCAGAAGAAATTTTTTTATATATTTTTGAAGATTAGCTTATAGACAACCCAGTGTTAAAATTTTGAACCTTAAATATAAACCCAAAAAATTTATGAATTTTCAACTACAAAATAACTTGCAAATCATCACGATCTTAACATATTTTATACAAATTTGAAATTTATGGGCTTATAAAAAAATTTGAGTAAAACGATCTACAATATTTTCTAGTTACGATAAGTATAACTTATTTTTAACCTTGTATTAAATTTTCAAGAGTTTTCGGTCAGCCAATTAAATTTTATAGATGTTTATAAAAAGAAATTTTACAATAATCGAAAATTTAAATTGTCTATATACTATAAATAAGTCAAAATATGTCAAAATACTTCGAAAACTTAATCACCTATAGATAACGTCAATTTAGACATTTGGTAAAAACTTCAAGTTGTTTCGATTTTTCGTTTTTGAGTTAGAGCATTTTAAAAAAATGTATTTTGTCAAAACGTGAATTTGCGTAAAATTTCCCGTTTTTTCGTAATTTTTTATCGTTTTTTTTGACACTTTTAAAAAGTATTGAAAAAGTTGAATTTTTGACATGCTCAAGTGCCATGTACATTCTATTTCTTTTCAGAAAAGTTGCTGTTTAAGAAAATCGAAGCATTTTTACTGCCCCAAAACGTGATGACAGGCACAAAAAAAAAAAAAAAACACACATCATTGTAAAACCAATAGATTCCATCACTCCGTTCAGAATCTAAAATAAAAATAAAATAAATATTATTTCTCCAAATTCCCTGACCTCTACTGGTCAACTACGCAAACCACCAGCCAAATTTTTTTGATTTTTTCTTATATAACTCGCCCAATTATACACACACAAATATCTCAAAATTAAATGATCCTGCGTTCGATTACACACAACTCACACAAAATTCAAGCAAATGTTCACATTCATCCATCTATCAAAAACGCACAGACTGAAATAAATTTCGTAACATTATGACAACTTCTTCGTCTTTAAACTTAAATTTAAATAACCTTGCTGATATAGAAATTTCCATAAATGATAAACACTTTTACAATCAACATTTCAGATATTCTTGGTTTATCTTCCATCACAGCTTCAACGCAAGACAATTCCTTCAAGTAAATTCTCCTGAAATATGAGAACTATTTTTTTTTTTAATCGTCGGGCATGAAACACCCGACAACGAACTCATTACCCGTTCAACAATGTTCAACGGCTCAACGGCTTAATTATTTCCCCAACAAACTTAAATAAATTACAATAGTACAATTAAATCTCTATCACCCTCAAACGGGTCTTTTTGAAGAAAAACTAAATTATTTCTAAAGCACAAATCATTCCCCTGCATTACCAAAACAACAATCTTATTACCTACCGCTAATCAAGAAAATCAGATCTACTGGCTAAGCTAACTAACTTTACTAATTTTAACAAATTATTGAAATATTAATCTTATTTTACTTAACTTTACATATTATTACCATTCTATAGAAATCATAGGAACTCTAAAGATTGCCTAGGCATTATTTAAAATAAACATTACAATTGAATAGTTGCACGTACATTATTAAATAGTGCAAGGGATTTTAAAGAATGAAAACACTGTCGGTAATACATATATATATAGATACTAAGATACTTCTTGACACTACACAGTAATACACTATAATCCATGACTATAGTATTTTTTACAGGCTTTATAGTTATTATAGTTGATACTCAGAACTCAGCCACTCAGATCAATCCATAATTGAATCAGCGATTGTGTATAATAGACGTATGTACGATTTCTTTAGAACAGCTAAATAAATTAGGTAGTTGTAAAAAATATTTAATCCATCCCTCAGATAATACAGAAAATCTTTGTAAATTATGGATTATGATTTAATTTTTTTTTAGCACTATTGAATTAATACATTGAACCGATTGCCATTGTCGATCACCTCTTGGAGTAGTTTTTCAATTGTATTTATGTATATTTCACTATTTTAGTGACCCGTTCACGATCCAATTTCTGGGTTCCATTTACTCCAGTCTCGAATGTTTTAACTTAATACATGTTACTTGTATCACACAATTTTTAAATATTATATATGCTATTCCCGAAGTGAATGTAAAACATAAAATAACATGATCAACGTTAAATTTTGAATTCACCGCGTTCATATAAATTTAGACCTTCCCCTGGATAACTAGTCAGCTGTTCGCTATCAGATAAATGTTGTGCGCATGACTCGTCTACCTTTTTTCTTTTTTTTTTATTATTATTGTACTCTCACAGATGTTCCAATGGCTGTTTAGTGTTTTGCATTCAATATTATTGGCTCATTACCTTGTCAAAATTAATTCGTCATAATCAAAAGTTAAAATAAATATTTAGCCCAACAAATTTTGTTGTTCGTTTGCGTCGTGGCTTTCAAAATCCGTTTGTGAACTTCACGTCGTCTTCACTGTTGAATTCCTTGAGAGCCGAGGCTTCTAATTCAGTCTACTGAAGAACCTATCCGAACTTGTCTTGTTTCGCTCCAGTAAGTAAGACGCAATATCATTACGAACTTGAAGCACCCATTTTTAGACAAAGGATTGTTGGGTATTCAGTATAGTTCTTATTGTTATATGTTTGCCTATGTTTTGATCTTCTTATCCTTTCGTCAATGTCTAATCTCAATTAACTGATATTTTATTTTTAAATAAGATTTCTACATAATTTTTTTGGATATTCATAAACTTTCACCTGAAGTTTGATTAATAATTACGGACTTAAGGGTTTTTTTACTAACCATATACTTACTAATATACTAATATTGTTTAAATCCATATTTGCCTATGTGTGCAACTTACCAATTTTTGAGTAATATTCAAATTATAAGTCCTTGAGCTTATTTAAGTTACACTAAAATATTATTATGTGCCCTAATTGAGATCGGGTGATTTAATTAATAAAATGGTTATAGATATTGTTAAAATATCCAGATTTTTCTTAAAAATTTACAATAACAAATAATTTTTGATTTTATATACATTTTAGATAAACTTTTAACTATAAGTGTATCATATTAAGTTAAATGAAATAATCTAAATTTATGTAACTATTTCTCTTATAATTAATAAACTAACTTCTATTAAAAATATGTATTTGTTTTAAATAAAATGTATGCTTGGTGTTGTTAATAATTAATTATATTATTGTTTTAGAAGACTTTTATTTGTTTACTTATTATTGATATCATAAGATGTTATAAATTAATTTCAAATAGGTGTATTTGCGAAAAATTAATAAGTAATGTGAAAGAAATGTACAAATATTTTTTTGTTAGTTAGTAGAAGTATAAAAAGTGTATTTATGCTTACAAATAACTTACAATTAATGAGTAATTTAGCCAATTAGATATTAGAGTACAGTGGACTATTGAGACTGATTCAATGGTGGGCGCCAGTTGCTATTATTTCCATTTTGATTATCTTGAGCGATCTAATTTTTGGTAGAGCTAAATTAAATATAAATAAGTTACTGAACCATAAGGGCGAATTCATGAAGAAATACCAATATCAATATATTCTGCAAATTTATAGTATATGTTTACATTATTAAATGGTTCTAGATAAAATATTTAATTACAAAATTAAATAATCCTATAATTTGTATTCAAAGAACAAGTTTGAGACCGGAAAAAAGACTTCTTTATCTGAATTATGTTAAAAAAAAAACCTTGCTTCATTCAAATTTTTTTTTTTTGCAATTAGTATAAAATTACAATTGATTAATTTTTATTAATTTTATTTGCCAACATTTAGTAACCAATTCATTATGAGTAACACAATTAATGTTATAATTTATTTATTCATAAAATCTATATTGTATTTTTTGTCCACGGTATGATCATTACTTTTTATTAGATAATTTTAGGTGAATGGCGTATTTATACTTATATTCTAATACACTGACTTATCTTAATAGACAATTTTAAAAATTGTTTGTCTTAAATAGACAAACCTATAAGCCACTTGTTATTTACTTTATTTACTTTACTGAAAAATCATTGAACAATCATAATTGTGATTGAATACGAATTTGATAAAATATTTGGTTATTGAATGCTTAACCAATCATTAATATTGACATTGATTTCATAAAATAAAATAAATTGGTATTAGTTTTCAGTAATCATGTATATAAAAGTAAATGTTGAAAAGTTATATACTATTTTTATTGGAATTAACACCAAGCAATCATTTATACCTATTAATTTACTTAGACATAATTTTTTATTGAAATAAAATCGATAAAATTATTTTAAATAATAGTAATACTTTTCTATCCCTGCTATTCTCATTGTGTAACAAATTGGTATCATAGTATACCTAAAACAATAATATATTTTTCAGTAAACTCAGAATACAGATCTATCAACAACTATGTCTTCACCTAGCGCTGGCAAGCGCCGTATGGATACAGATGTCATAAAATTGATAGAGAGCAAACATGAGGTTACCCTTTTAAATGGCTTGAATGAGTTTTGTGTTAAACTCTATGGTCCACGTGGTACTCCATATGAAGGTGGTTTATGGAAAGTTCGAGTTCATCTCCCTGAACATTATCCGTTTAAATCTCCTTCAATTGGCTTCATTAATAAAATTTATCACCCAAACATTGATGAAGTATCTGGTACAGTTTGTCTTGATGTCATCAATCAAGCATGGACTGCCTTGTATGATCTGCTTAATATTTTTGAATCATTTCTGCCCCAGTTACTTGCATATCCAAATCCAATAGATCCATTAAATGGTGATGCAGCAGCTTTGTATTTACACAAACCTGAACAATATAAAAAACGTGTTGAAGAATATGTAAAGAAATATGCTACAGAAGAAGCGCTCAAAGATGATGGAAATGCTGGTTCAGATAGCGATGAATCATCTATGTCAGAGTTTAGCGAAAGCGAAGCACAAGATATGGAGCTATAGCCATTACTTTTTAAAAATGTATAATTATAATTATTATGTATCCAGTTTTCGTTTGTTTTTACTAATTTACTTAAATTTTAGTTAAAATTAAGTAGATATTAGTAGGTTTTTTATGTTGACTACGTCTTCACTTATTTGGAGAAATAATTTTGTAGATATTTTTTTTTAAGGACAAACAAATTAATTTGTGATATTCATAGAAAAAAAAAACCAATAATATTAATACGTCAAACTTTAAACCCATTTTCATTAGATTTATACATGTATATTATTCCAGACAATTCTTGAATTTGTTGCTTGGCTGTGTTGTACAATCTGGAAATATTTGTTGTTAAATCTATATATAATTTATATACATACATATATATATATATATATATATATATATATATATATATATATAAATAAATAAATAATCTTACGTTTTGGATATATTCTTTCAGTCTTATTTTACATAAAATTGAATATATTGAAGTGGTTTTACTAATGCTTAGTTTTATTTTTTCAAAATTATATGAATATTGTATCAACAAGTATTTAACATACATTTTTTTGAAATGTGAATTAGTTTTCCTTAAAAATTAAAAAAAAAATCACTATCAATAAATCAATGACATATTTATAAAATATATTATCATAGGAAAGAATATTTTTAATTGAAAACTTAAACTTAGATGTATGTTACTTTACTGTTCCAATAATATGTGTATAATAATATGCTCTTTAGTTTTTTTTATTACAATAAGATACCTGATTAAAACAACCGTAAATAATTATTTTAATTTACTCACTAATAAAATTCATTTTTGTCATACATTTTTATATTACACTAAATAATGTAAAAATATATATAATTCTTGGTTTCAAAAAAATTTATAATTTATTAGCATTTCACCATACTATAATATATAATGGGTGTAAAGGTGACGTTATTACAATTAATTTTTAAAAATAATTTGTGCCACAATGGTGAAAGTATACCATGTAGCCTTAAGATTCTGGATTTTAATAGAATTATTATTGCTCTGTTATCATAATATAAATTTATAATAAAATATTCCCACAGGTTTCTGTTCTTAACACCAATGTTATTTTGTCTAAAAATTTCTTTCTATGTGTTTAACCTTTTAATTAAAGATCAGTTAAAAAACTAAAAACTGCTGGTTGCTTAAATTAATAAATACTTGTGAAAATACATTAATTTTAATAATATTAATGTATTAAAATTGTATTATTTTTTAAATATATAAACAAATAAATTAGGGTTTTGGTAAATTATCAAAAATTAAAATAGTTCTTCTTGTTACTATTTGCAACCATGAAATTTAACTTAATTCATTTTGTAAGAATTTAAATCAATATCATTTTTTTTCTTAGAGAATCCCCTGATCTCAATATATTATAGGTTTTATTTTGAAAATGTATCTTTTCTGTTATTAATTGTTCATACAACTATTTTGTAATGTTTATTTTAAAATATAACGTACTAAAACAAGATTAATTAAATATGAAACCTTAAATCCAAGTTTTATAATATTATCTACTTTATAGTAATATTATAATTTGATAAAGCCATTTAATGCACTAAGTTTTTTTATATATTATAATTTGCTTTATAGCTTTATTTTTTCTTAATAAGTTAAGTTTTATCTTGTTGTTTTTCATTTCAAAATAAATATATATTATATATAATTTATCATTATAAGTATATATATATATATAAATATTGATTAAATATGTATCTAAATTTAAGTATATAATATATTATGTGATTTTATTGTGCATGGAATTTTTAGATGGATGAATATAGCAATATTAACCGTAGATACCAAGAAGAGACAATTAACCCAGTTAAATTAAGCAAACAAGATCAGGCTATACTTGATAAACAAAATTCAAGGATAGTTTCAGTATTCAAAGCACAGGAAATAGAAAATAATTCTAAAAAGCATTGGGATATTTTTTATAAAAATAATGGAAATCGTTTCTTTAAAGATAGACACTGGACAATTAGAGAATTTTCCGAACTACTTGGAGATAATAACCATCAGAAAAAAATTTTAGAGATTGGATGTGGTGTAGGCAATCTTATATATCCACTTCTTGCTGATGGACTAAATGCTATGTTTTATGCATGTGATTTTTCACCAAGAGCCATAGAATGTTTAAAATCAAATCCTTCTTACAATCCATTAGTAATTGATGCGTTTACTTGTGATATTGTTACGAACGAATTGATTACTAAAATACCAGAAAATAGTTTGGATATGGTAACTGCTATATTTGTATTGTCAGCTATCCATCCAGACAATCATCAAATAGTAGTTTCGAATATTTACAAACTATTGAAATGTGGAGGTCTTTTGTTATTTCGAGACTACGGACTTTATGATATGGCACAATTAAGATTCAAACCGGGACACAAGATTTCAGATAATTTTTACATGCGTCAAGATGGTACAAGGTAAATATTTGTTATTTTACATTAAGCAGCCAGTATTTATTTAAATTATTTTTAACTGTTACAGATCATATTTTTTCTCTATTGAATATTTTCGAAATATTATGGAAAATAATGGATTTACAGAATGTTCTAATAAGTATGTTTGCAAAAGAACTGTAAATATCAAAGAAGAAGTTGATGTGCCAAGAAGATATATTCAAGCAACATACTCTAAACAGTTTAAACAATCAACCAAAGTCTAAAATATTCTATAAAAACTTAAAGCTTCAAAGTATTTATTTCCATTTTTAATTAGCTTACAAATATATCTGGATTATATTAAAACTATAAAATGATTTAATAGGTTATATTATTTTAAAATAAAATAATTATATAAGGTTAAAATAACATTTATAGATTGTAAAATGTATTTTTTCTTTTGCAGTCTTTTCAAACATTACTGAAAAATGTGTTCTCTGATACAGTTAATTTTATTTGTGATTATATTAGGTGCTGTGTAAGATACTATATCTTATTTACTAATGACATTCAATAAATTCTCCATGTAGATTAAATTTTTGTGTTTATTTCTACATTAATAATGGTATTTTAACTGCAAATATTCATAAATTTGAAATTAACAATTGATTTGTATTGTATAAATTGTATTATTTACTATTAAAATTTTAACCCATAATTAAAATCACTTTTTAAAAAATTATTTTAAGTTATATGACATAGGATTATATATATAGAATTATAGGTAATGAGTTGTGGTAATTATAATATGTTGGTAAAATTATCACAAATATCATTGTAATTTTATTTTTAGCATTAATAGATATATTTATAAGATTTTTTTTTCAAATTAAATTTATGGCAATAAAGATTTATATTATATATAAAAAGTTGTGTTTGTACTTGTTTTATCAGAAGTAAAATATTATGTTTAAATATTACTACTACAACTTTACTACTAATAATATTTTTAATAAACATATCTACTTAATAGAAATATTTGTATATTTTTGTACTTCATAAATTGTAATCATTCTTAAAAGTTATAAAAAAAATTAAATAATTTAATTTAATTAATAATTTAATTGATTAATTTTTGTTATAAATCCAATTAGTAATGAAGTTGTTTTAATATTAAATTGTAAATATTGCACTAGTGTGCTGAATTTCGACTCAATTGTTTTCCATTTAGACTGCCATAATTTAAAACCTGGTAAATCTTCCTCATAAAATTTTAACAGCTGGTTTAACCATGCAACTGGTAAAAGGCTATCAACAGCCAAAATGGAAATCTTTGAGACATATAAAACATTCTTTCAGTGAGCATCGGGCAAAGCAAATCATCCAAGTATGGAATAAAAATTCTTCAATATCTTTAAAAGATATATCATTTTCATAGTTTTGTATACTACAAATACATGCCATTGTTTCATTAACGTGAAACCAATTAATGTGTTAACATTGGGAAAACCGCAAAACGCTAATATTTTATAGTATCGCGACTAGGGTTGTAAAATTTCATGAAATTTATTTTCTTGAAATATTTCATTTCCTTGAAAAATATTTTTTTTTATTTCCAAGTGAACATTTTTAAAAGTTGGTTTATTGTATGAAATAAAGAAAATATGTAACATAGTTACATACTACATACATAATAATACACAAACATAGACATATAAAAAAACTAGATGACCAACAATAAGACAATATATTGAAGTCAGTCATATACCAACAAGGAAAAATTGCATGATTGATTATATCAAATATGTATATTGTATATATTTGTAATATATATTATATTATTATGTCATAAATATGTATAGGTATCTTATATTCTTATAATCTTATATATTGAATTGTTTTTTAAACATTTCCCTGTTTAAAAGAAAAAAAATATTTTTCATAATTTCATTGAAATATTTCAAATTTACAACCCTAATCGCGACCTATATACATTGTTAAATGCATTAAATACCTACTATAGCACAACTGTAGTATTATTCTATGACTGTAATGTGTAAATACTTTTTTTTTATAATAAATTTTTGTGTCTATGAACAAATAAGAAAAGTGAATAATACAAAGATGACAATATAAAATAAGTGAAATATAATACAATTTGTCTTTTGTAGCAACTTTCATAGACCTTTAAAATAATTTTTAAAATTTTGTTAAATAACTAAAGACCATTTTAGTATTTTCCATAATAAACTTGAAAAATTAATAATAATAGATAATAATAGTACATTTGAAAAGCAAACAATTTGAGTAAAGAAATTATAATCATTTTAGTAAAATATTACAACAAATCAAAAATTGAATGATGCTATAAAAAATTTGAGTGTGCACCTCCTAATTACTCCTTTGGTCACATATTACTGTGAATGCAGGTGATTAGTAATAGTAGAAGTGCAAGTGGCAAGTACAAGAGTACCGTGCATCATGTAAACTATAGCAAGTATATTATAACGATTATACATCTAATAGATAACCGTAATTTACACGATGCATAGAGCCATACACATAACAGGATATCTACTGGACAGTTGACTTTTTTAATAGTATAATTATAAATGAATTACTATTTAGGAATGTGCTAACAATTTAAAATAGTTCTCAGAAAACCAAGACAACATATATAGAGTCCAAGGCCACCTGCAGCAAGGAGCATAGAAGCCCCTCTTTTAGGTAATAATTTGTTAAAACTTTCAATGTTTTAATGGCATTTACTTCCTAGTTTAATATAACAATGTGGAACAGTATACATCATACATGTATAACATTAAAAAAACAGAATCTATGGTAAGTGTATGGTTTTTTCACTGGCCCCTCCCAAGAAAAATTTCTACAGGCAGCCTTGGGTAGAATATGAAAATTGGGATGTACAGGATATATTAGGCAATAAGAATGATGGAAACAAATCAATTGATTGGACATGTTAAATCTATTTAATACGTAAAAGTATATTCAATCCTAATCATATTAGGAATTGTCATAACTTCCAATAACACATATAATAATTAGTAACTCATTAACAACATCAAATACATATTACTATCTTTACTCCCTACAAATAGTGGAATCTACAACAAGGTTAGACATGTAAATAGAATGTAAAAACATAATTAATATTAAAGTAGAAAAACAGAATAAAGCAAAATATATTTTAGTCTTTAATTAAATTGAGAATTCATAATGCATAATTGAAATGCAGTATACATAATAATTAAATTTATAATACAAATTAGAAATACATTAATAATATCAATTTGATAAAGTAACAACATTTCTGAAATATTTTTTAATATAAATAAATCATTTATTATATATATATATATATATATTACAGTGAACAAAATCTATTATTCTCCGAGAATGTATAGGTATAATTTTGTAACTACCTATAATTTATTTCATTATAACAATACTTTATATAACAAAAAACCATGAACAAGAAAAATTCACAATTATACATGGTAAAATTATCGACTATTGTAGCAATAGTATTAAATGTTTAAGTATAAATCTGATCTCATTTTGAAAAAATATTCATTATGAAGACAGACTTGGTGAAATTCTAAGTGATTTATAATTTTTATAAATATAGAGTATCATGACAAATTTGGTACACAACATATTGCAACAAATTAACAACATTTAATATAAAACAATAATATAATGTTAAAATACACAACATTGTAATACCTGTTACACAATATCACTCATCATTTAGGAAACATTCTAAGTTCTCATACTCAGATTTTGAGCTATTAATCTTTTTTTTATTTTTTTTTTCACTTTTGTTAGTCTTGTTTTTTTTTTCTTTTATCTGAAAATAATATTGAATTATTTAATTAAACTTTTATTATATAATTTATCATAGTAATAAAACAGTACAAAAACTAAAATTATTGCTTATTTAACATTAACCAACTAATTACCATATACTTGACAATATTATATTATTTTACTCTACCTTTTTACAATCAGTACTACTTAATACATCAACATGAGGCTTTGATTCTTCATCTTCTCCACCTTCTGGCCTTGGCCTAGTAGTATTTTGAATTGAAGACCAATTATCAAGGTTAGTAGATTCCGTATTGTCCTTTTCAATCTAACATTTTAATATAATTACTTTGGTTTTTTTCAGTTATACTTATTTATTTCTAACCTTTAGCTTAGCAATAATGGGAGTAAAATCATCAGGATCAACATCAGCTTGATAACCTGCCACCATTGGATTTCCACAGCCATTATCACTAACACATTCAAATAAATTAGTAGAGATCTTGCATGATAAAAGAATAAAAATAAAGTCTTAAAGTAACAATTTAAGTAAGATAATATAAATATGACTAAGGTTTTAAAATAAAAGATATATTCAAATTCAATCCTTTTTGAAAGTGAATACTAAAAATTGTATATTGGGTAAAAACAAAACAAGTTTTCTATTTAAACTCAGTATAAGTTTCCTAAATTGACTTAGGCAGGCGTGAATTGCCTAGAATGCATTAGAATATTTACATCACATAATATTTTATCCATGCAAAATTTAATGCAATTAATATTTTAGACTTCTGTTATTTAAAAGAAGAAATCTCACTAAATTTATATTTTATAACAATTTAAAAAAAATAAATAAAATGCAATAATTTTTTTTTGAAATATTGAAAAATAATCAATTTCAAGTAAGGATCATTCAAGAGAAAATTTAAGTCACTGAAAAATTAAAAATATTAATAAATAACAATATAGCATGCATATTTATAAAACTAATACATTTCTGAATTTTTTTTTCCCCTATTAAAAAATTTAATGTACTTAGTTTTGAATTATTTACCTTTCATCCGAGTCTAACTCAGTTTCTTTAGATGATCTAACAACAATATCTCCATGACCTGCATCCTCCAAAAATGATTTGTCTAACACATCATCAGGTACAAAATCATCTAAATTATTTACATTCCCTTTAATGGGTATTTTCAGAACAGGATCTTCTTTAAATATTTCGACTTCTTTGTCTAAAAGTAATGAATATATTACATAAGCAAAATATATTTATTATTTATATTACCTAAATAATTATTAACACATAATCCTAACAATAAACATTGTTATATATAGGAAAATTTACTTGATTCATTTGGTGCCATATAAGATTTATTTGCAGGAAACATTTTTTGGGCAATATCTTGTGTTTTGGAATCTACTGGTTTTTGAATTTGGTTTTCAACAGATTTTATTTCTTTAATATTAGGTGACGACTTATTTAACAGAGGTAATGGTAATGTAGGAGTAACCGATTTATTTTCTGCATCAACTCTACGTTGTTTTGATAGCCTTGATAAAAATCTAAAAAAAAATGTTTGGTGCTTTATTATTACATATATAGCTTATAAATTAAATATTACTACATTAAATTTCAATTATCTTACATATCATAATTTGCTTCATCACTTTGTTGATAAACGTCTAACTCCATAGTCATAATTTTTGTTTCTCTTCCATTAGTTTCTAGATGGTTCACTATATTTTCACGCTGAAGTTGCAAAAATGAAATACCAATCCATTTGTAAATAAGTCGTAAGCCAAAACCATTAGACATTGAAACTTCAGCATAACGAATAGGTGCGCCCCTATCATGGTAATTCATTTACACAATTTAATTTCAAATACTTAGAATAAATGAATTACCTTTTCAATGTCTTCAAATAATAAATAACTTCATCTCCGTTAACACTACGATGATGGTTCATATCACAATGGTTTCCTAATATTAAAACTGGAATATTATCAGGAATTTTGGGCAATTCTTTAAATACATAATCCAATGTCCTAAAAAATATTAGAGTGAGTTAAATGTAGTTTGTGGACAATTTGAAAATATGTTAAGAGATTGGTGATTAAGAAAATAAATATGCATACAAGTAAGTAACACATACATATTAGATTTTGTTTTATAGACCAACAAATATTTGAAACAACACTTCAATTAAATTTAACTAAACAATAACAATGAAATTAAGAGTAAATATTACATATTCTTAACAATTATATTAGTATTAAAATTAAATTAATATACTTAAATATTACTAATCATATTATTAATATTAATATTATTATTATTCCATATTATATTAATTTTAATAAATTACTGTAATAAAAATATAGTTTAATACCATTTTTTAGTGATATCCAACACAAGTAAGACACCATTTGTATATCTGTAAACATCAACTAGTTCAGCATCTAAAATTGGAGTATCTTCAATAGGTATTGGAGATAATTTTACTTTATCGTGTTCAGTCTTTAGAATGTCACACGATTTTGAAGACGACAAAGGCCGTCTCTTTCCTTTGTCAACTACATCCCATACTTCAACTTTCACAACATCTTCTGTGTTTTTATAATTCCATTGAATATGAGCAACCTTAAATAAAACATTTATTATACAAGTTACAAGTACATCTAATATTATAACTATACACAACCATACTTGTATTTCATTGGTCTCTTCATAATTTGCTATAAATGGTTTTCCTTGAAGCCGGCTCCATAAACAAGTTTTACCCACATTTCTATCTCCTTTAATTACTAATTTCACTGAAAAAATAATAAGATATTACAATAAAATCAAGATATAGGCAAAAATAAACACAAATGATACAAACAGTTGTATTGAATTCCTTTAGAAAAGGATCGTTGTAAATCCTGAGATAATACTTTAGGATGAGTAGTAGTTGTAACAGTTGTATCTTTGTCTACAGTTTTGTTTGCCAAGCGTTTTAGTGTAGAAAACATTATTATGTGACTTTTGATAATTGTTTAGAGATGAAAAAATGAATAAATGATTCAATAAAAATGTTCCATGTTGTAAAATTAATACTTATGGTAAGTAGCTAAAATTAGCCATTGACCAATTGATCTTTGGTGACTTTTCAGGTATTTAATGTATTACGTATATTACTTATAAGTTAGATTGAAGCAAGTCTTTCAGAAATAGCTAAGTAGTAGGTTGCAGTTTACTAACGAGAACTAGACGTAACTATAGTTTATAATGTGAGAATGTTTAAATTTTTTGCTCTAGTGGCAAAATTTCAATTACGATAAGGTTTAATATGATAAGAGTGAATAATAAAAACATGTGGCGTTTTTGGGTGAAAATCACTGCTGTAGAAACTATAGTCTATAGTTCTATACTATATCTACAGCCGTGCTCTATAGTACAGTGGTCTCAAGTATACGGCCCGCGTACCCTTTCTATGTGGCCCGCAATAAAAATACATTTTGAACAAAAATTTTAAAAAAATTGTTAAAATTGTTAATTTATTTTATGCATCATAGATACATAAAATATTATCTAATGTTCATGTTTTATTTTTACTTGTCCAGAAATCCTATTATACTCGATAAAATATTTGAAATTGAAATCAAATCTTATCTATAAACATAAATATAATTTGTACTTCGGTGTAAGTGGGTAACAGATTGACTGTGACCAGTGTTGATTTGTTTGTAGGAGTAACTATTTTATTTTTAGATTCTGAACGGAGTGATGGAATCTATTGGTTTTACAATGATGTGTATGTTTTTTTTTTATTTGTGTCTGTCATCACGTTTTGGGGCAGTAAAAATGCTTCGATTTTCTTAAACAGCAATTTTTCTGAAAGGAAAGTGAATGTAGATGGTATTTGGGCAAGTCAAAAATATAACTTTTTAAAAACTTTTTGAAAAAAATCAAAAAAAAAACGATAAAAAAATTACGAAAAAACGGGAAATTTTATGCATAATCACGTTTTTACAAACTAGAATTTTTTAAAATGCTCTAACTCAAAAACGAAAAACCGCAACAACTTGAAATTTTCACCAAATCTTTATATTGGTGTTCTCTATACATAGTTAAGTTTTTGACATATTTTGACTTATTTATAGACAATTTAAATTTTCGATTTTTGTAAATTTTTTTTTTTAAACACATATAAAATTTAATTGGCTGGCCGAAAACTCTCGAAAATGTAATACAAGGTTTATAATAAATTAAAATTATCGTCATTAAAAAATATCGGAGATGATCACTCAAATTTTTTTTATAAGCCCATAAATTTCAAATTTGTATAAAATATGTTAAAATCGCGATAATTTGCAAGTTATTTTGTAGTTGAAAATTCATAAAAATTTTTCTGTTTATACTTAAGGTTCAAAATTTTAACACTTGGTTGTCCATAACATTACTTTCAAATATATACAAAAAATTTCTACCAGACTTAAAAGAAAAAATTTTATGACTGTTTTAAATTTAAATTTTTACGAAATTGCATTATAATTCAATTTAAATATAAGAAAATACTATATTATTATATACAAATTTTAGACAAACATATTAACTCCGTTCAGAATCGGTACAGTCCACCCCCAACTGTATAGCAAAGCGAGGCCCACCCGTTCTTTTTTTTTGTCTTATATTATTTATTTTTAGATTATTTTGTAACTATACAAATAATATGTCCATTATTTGTATGCATTATATTATTAATTGTCATCATATAATATTACATTATATTTATATACAAAAACAAACAAATTTTAACCACACCAACATCTAAGTTGTCAGTCCTAAGTCCAGATAAAGTGGGAAGGAAGTTTGTATTCGGTATAATTTTATTTCGTGTGGACGTTTGATAACTTACGTACCAGTATAATTTATTTCGTGTGGGAACTTACACATGCATACCCAGGGGGTGATTCTTACCTGCTATATCTCGTGTGGGAACACACATTGGCCCACATAAAGTATAGACAATGCCAATATAATCATTAGGTGAAAATGTCAAGTATTTGCGGTTTTTAGTTTTTGAGTAAGAGCATTTAAAAAAATTTAATTTGTCGAAACGTGATTTTGCATATAACTACCCGGTTTTTCATAATTTTTTTTATCGTTTTTTTTCGACGCTTTTGAAAAATATTGAAAACGTGATGACGACACAAAAAAAAAAAAAATTAAAAAAAACATCTTTGTACAACCTATAGATTTCATCACTCCGTTCAGAATTTAAAATTAGTTATCCAAGTCAATAAAATTAATTAATTTAGAATTTTCAATGTATTATAAGGGCGGTAAATTAAAACAATAGGCGATGGCCAAGGAAAAAAAACAACACGATGGTTTACATTCACATATTTATTTTAAAATTTTCTTTTACAAAACCGCAAGAACGACTGACTTCTTGTCGCGGTGCGTACTTACAACTTTACACATAACTTGCTGAAAATCACATACAGGTATAAAACTATAAAGCACACCAATCCGGGCTCAGGCGGAGATAGGTCGCACTCAATCTTATCGATCGATAAGATCGGTCGCCCAAAAACCGGAACCATATAGATTACATTTATTAATACGGGGTAAAAAATAACTAAAGCAATATAAATTCTTATTTCTTACAGTATATCATATTACAGTGGCGGATACGAGGAAGGGGCGATCGCCCCCCCTATAGGCCGTATTTTTTACGTTATTTTTAAATTATAAAATTGGGCTGAAAACAGATATTGATATTTTTTTGATACTACTAATAATTATTACACATTAAGCATTAGTTATGACTTATGATGGGCCTCCATAAAACACTATTTTCCATTTTTTTTCCCCCATTCTCCGTTATGATTCTTCCTAACCTGTTTAATATTCATAATAATGTAGAAACTAGAAACGCTACTTCTCGAACACACACTGCTGGTGTTATTAACTTATCGCCACCGATAACAACAATGTTGTTTTTGTCAAGTTTATTAATTTCATATTTATTTGGTTTTATATATATTATATATATAGGTGATTAGGTGATTATGAAATAATTAGTCTCTAATACAAAATAAAGCATAAATAATAAAATACTTTATTATCTATGAAAAAAGGGTGAAAAATTAAAATAAAAATAAAAATTGAAAAAGAAGTCATTAAATTTTTGAAAATTCGCCCCCTTCCTTGGGTAACTTTTGGATCCGCTATTGTCATATTATAAAATACCTATGAGTAAAACTGTGTACAGTAATAACTAAAAATATTTAAATTTGAATGAAGGGTGTTGCTTCGAGCCACCTTTACGTTTAATCAAAAGACAAAATTTCATCTGAAATTGTTGTTCAAAAACAAAATCATAACTACACAACTAGTCCGTAATGGTAAATATATGTAAAAACCCAATAATTAAACAGAATTTAATATTATGTATGCAAATTCAGATAACAAAATCGATCGTTATTTGTTATGACATATTGAAAAATACTTATCAAGAAATGTTCCAAGGTAATACAACAAATTAAATTATCCCGTTACATATTTTATTTTTATTTATTATTATAATAATAATAAAGTATCTATTATAAGGTTTTAATAATAAAATAAAAAGTAAAATATATTCTTTTGTGTATACTAGAATTTAAGAAAACCTATGTTCAATATAAAAGTACGTTGGTACCAGTGTTGTTCTTATCATGTTGGCTTCTTTCATTTTTCTGCTACATGATAATGTCACAACTCAATAAAAATATTTTACTTTAATTTCCTACCTATTTCTAGTTTTAATTTTCGTTGAATCGTCGTTGTGTTTTAGATAATTTTAATAAATAATCATTATTAAAGGGTATATACAATAAAATATATTTGTTTGCAATGATAATTCAAGAACCTATCCAGGTAAGTAGTTTTGTCAAATAAAATTGTCTTAACTGATATATTCTGGAAGTACCTAAAATACATCTATTTTGTTTAATCTTATTAAATAATATAACTAACATAATTTTTAAAAAATATATATTAATTTATTAATAATTAAAAATTTATTAATTTACTGTTGAATGGTACATTGAAATATACTGAATTTATAGTTTTAAATTAAAAAAAAAAAAACAGAATAATATGCTTTTATTATTTAAAATTAATTTTTGTATAATATATTTATTAGTACAATCATTCACTTTTACAATATTTATGTGTATTTAAATATTTTTGGATAATGTATTTGAATAAGGCTTTTATTTATTACTTAAAAAGATTATTATTATAATTCTAGTAGTTTTTATATTATGAATATCAATATTTTATATTCATAACAGAATACTGCATTGTACATATATATTTATAATTATTTCATTGTATTATGACAAAATCTGTTTGTTTATTCTAGTAAAATCTTCATTCTTATTCAATGTTCATATTAAAAATAATGGTTTTATACCAGTAATTTTTACACTTATAATCATCAAATCAATAATTTAAATACTATTATACTTGATATATATTTTTATGTGTAAAATCAATTGCATCATATTTAATATTTAACTTTTTAGGTACATAAATATTATATATGAATAATCTAATATATTTATTGTTTTTTTCAGGCCGCAATTTGGCATTGTTTAAATCATTATGCTTATTCAGATGCAATATTCCTCGCAGAACGATTGTGTGCTGAATGTAATAATTTTAAAATTTTTATTTTTATTCAATAAATATCAAAAAATTGAGTTATATTTTTGTTAACAATTTTATCTAACGGAAATAAATTTTGCCTATATGTTGCTAATTCTATTTCAATATTTTTGGACCATATTCTTTTTAATTTGTAATGCTGCATTAGTGACATTGTTAAAATTAATTTTTTTCAATCAAATTCAATCATATTAGCTTAATCTAGATAAAATTGAAATAATATTTGATAGTTTTTCATTATTAATTAATATATTTTTTTAAAATAACATAGCTGAACAATATTTTTATTTTTTCTGTAATAGAAGTTTCTAAGTAATTACTCAAATTTTTTAATAGAATATTTGTTTTTATAAATGACAAAAACATTTTGCATTAATTAGCTTAAATAGAGAAATTGTTAATTATAATACATAGATCATAGTTTGATATAGTGATTAGAATTAAGCTTATCCAGTTTTATTTTAACATTTTAATTTATTAATAAAAATTAGTATATATTTTTATCAATATGGAAGATAAATATTTTGTTAATATTTATTATTATATAATTTAATTATACTTGTTCATCAAATTAATTGCTTTTATAAATGTATCTATATGATTATTAGTGATATAAGTAATAAATATTATTTATTTAGTACAGTTAATTATAGTTTTATACTACATGTCATGTATATGGTTAAGTATATTTTAATTTTGTGACTAACACATTAACTTCCATGGTACATTTTTCTTGTTATTTGATAATTTTGTAATTATACATACATCTTAAAACTGATTTGATAGGATAAATAAGTAGTTTTTTTCAAATTAAAAACCAAGATCCATTATCTTTTACTATTGAATATCAATGATAATAAGTCTATTTTCAGTTATTTGAAAATAACCTGTTTCATATTTATTCAGTTTTCTATTTTATAATTTGATTTTAATTAACACTTTATCACCTTTAAAATATATGTATACATGTAAATAATACACTTAAATAAATTTTCTATAATGGTTAATTATTAATTCTAGTTACATTTTTAGTTGATTCAGATGAAAGCATATATCTACTTGCAACCTGTTATTATCGATCGGGTAAACCATCTCAAGCCTATTCAATTCTTAACGGAAAAAAAATAGTGTCAGAGAAATGCAAATTTTTATTAGCTCGTTGTTGTGTTGATCTTCACAAGTATGTCTATAATACTGTAGTAATTATTTAAAATGTATGATTTGTAAAGTATAATTTTTACCAACAAAAAAGTGTTTTATTTTATTTATCGATTATATAAATTTAATAATATATTTAGTAGTTTTATTAGATTTTATTATTATGTTTATTAATTGTATTTTTATGTATAAAATAGATTATCTGAAGCAGAAACGGTGTTGACTGGTAATGTAGGTGATTTAATATCAACATCATCGTGCATGTCATTTATTGAATCAATCATTTCTGATTATGGTGATAGTGCTCCTTTTGCATTACAACTTATTAGCCACATATGGTGGCGTTCAGAAAGATCACATTTAGCTGCTGACGCATGTCGAAAAGCTCTGTATTTAAATCCTTTTTTGTGGCAATCATTCCAAGATCTTTGTGACAGAGGGGTTAAACCCGATCCTGAACCCACTAAAATATTTAAAGTAAATAATTTTAACTATTATAAACTAAATCATTGACTAATATATTTATTATTTTTAGGTTGACAATTTAGACAACTTTAATAAATGTTTAGGGTCAAATTCTCATATCAATTCGACACCTTTATCGACATATAATCTTTCATATGAATCTATAAATACATTTAATAGGTAAGATTATAATGATCCTTATAATATATCATATGAATATTTCATTACTAAATTCTAGTAGTACTCCAGCTCAAAAAGTGGTTAATATGTCTGTTCCAAGTAGTAATAGTTCAATATCTAGTGGTATACAACCATTCACACCTGATTTGAATAATGCTAAAACCATATTTGTTCGACCAATAGGAAGAAAAGTAAAAGTGATAAATGAAAATGCATTCAGTCCATTGACACCAAGGTAAATAAACATAACTTTTCTTGTTTTAAAATATGACCATTGATTATGCCTATATTATGATATTTTAGATACCACAGTATAGGCTATAAGTATATTGATTTATTATATTTATTTTAAATAAAAAAAAGTTCTGCTTTAGTAAATTAAATTTTTGTTTTAAGTTCAAATAGTTCTTATTTACAAAAAAAATGTACTTTTTCTTAAGTGAAATATAATTGTTATGATATGTATGTTTTTGTTTTCAAAATAGTTTTGGAGTTTTTCCTCTAGAAAATTCTGATAATTTATCTATTTGTTCATCACAAGCAATGGTTTTAGTTCCTTCTACTACATTAAATGAAACTAATGATCAGAAATTCATATCTAAAAGAGTGAGTTTAATAAAATGTATTTTTATAACTTGGTATAATTAACACCTTCATGTATTAATTTTAAATAGAGTTCTAAACCAGTATTTAGTCAATCAGGAAATACAAGTAACATAAATAACTTGGGTACTCAACAAATAACAATGCCTTCAAGTCCAATGTCACATGTTGTAAGACGTAGTACTCGAATAACCACCAACAATTGTTCAGTTAAGGTAATTTTAACTTTACAATCTTTATTTATAAGTTATAATATATTATGTAATTTATAAAATATTTATAATATTGTATGATTTTTTTTCTTTAGGAAAACACAAAGAGCCCTAATAAAAAGTTTGCTAGCCCTAAATCCGTAACTCGCAAAATAAAAAGTGGCTTGATTCCTAAAAAATCAGTTTTTGCAGATATAACAGAACGAAATCCAAAAGAGCGTGGAGTTGTTGAAGTAGAAACAATGACACTTGCTCAACAAGCTTTGAATTTACAAAAAAAGACCACTGGTATTACAAGTTTTTATTATTATTTATCTCTATTGTTTAATAATATATTGAAAAAAAAAATTAAATAAATTCAGTGCTTTTATCACCTGTCAACACATAATATTATACATAAGATTTCAATTACTCTTGGCTTACATTTCATTTTATTTTTTTTTTCAATATATTATTAATTTTTTGAAATTGTCTAATTTTTATTTACGCTTATATTTATATGTATATATTGTAATATATAATGAATTCTTATTTACTATGTTTCATTAGAAGGACTATTATCATTATTAAGAGATATTGGAATAGCATATCTCCAGTTATCAAAGTTTAATTGCAAAAAAGCAATCCTGTTATTTCAAAGTTTACCCCCGCGACAGTATAAGACTGGTTTTATTTTATCAATGATTGGCAAAGCGTATTGTGAACAATCTGATTATTTACAATCTATAAAGTAATTTCAACCTTAATCATCATTAATATTCTATTTATTATAAATGTATTGCAATTAATAGTAGGTTAGATTAAGAAATACTTTAATAAATATTTAATATTATGTTTTGTTTCCTAGATATTTTAGCGAAGTCAGAGAATTAGAACCATACAGGGATACATTAATGGAGCTTTATAGTACGTCTTTATGGCATCAACAAAAAGAGGTGGCTTTATCTGCTTTAGCCCAAGACATGACTGCTTTAGATAGAAATTCATCATCTACGTGGTGTGTTGTTGGTAATTGTTTTTCTCTACAAAAGGAACACCAAACTGCTATTAAATATTTTCAAAGAGCAATACAAGTGACTAATTATTATTTTACAATATTAAATAATTATTTTTTATGAGTTTAAAATTAATTATTCTATTTTATTTTTGTAGGTTAATCCTGACTTTCCATATGCATATGCACTTTTAGGTAATGAGTATTTAGTCACAGAAGAATTAGAAAAAGCTATTACTTGTTTCCAAAAAGCAGTCAAGTTAGATCCAAGACATTACAAATCTTGGTAAGAAATATTTTAATGTAGTACTGATTTTACATTTTTGTGAATATTTAGGTATATTTTATCTTTATTTTTTGAAAGATATAAGTAAATTTTATTATTTCAATCAAGACATTAAAAAAAAAAATACATTGAAGCAGACTTTTCAATCATTTGTCAAAAAATACACTTGTATTCATTTTTGTTAAAGGTATGGGATTGGTGCTATTTATCAAAAACAAGAACGGTATGAATTAGCTGAAATGCATTATAAGCGTGCTCTTAGAATAAATCATAGTAGTGCTTTAATCATGTGTCACATTGCGGTTGTAAGTATAAAAATTTAATGTTTACTTTTAAAATTTGTATAAATTAGCATAATATTTGTTAGGTTGTAAAATATTTAACAATACATGGACATTTAAAATTATTGTTTAGGTACAAAATAGTATGGATAAACCTGACCAAGCCTTACATACTCTACATATAGCATTAACATTAGAACCTAAACATCCCATGTGTAAATACCAACGAGCACAAATATACTCCAAACTTGGAAAGTTATCAGAAGCACTATATGAGCTTGAAGAGTTGAAAGAAATTGTGCCAAAAGAATCTCTAGTCTATTTTTTAACTGGCAAAGTATAATACCTACTGTAATTAGAGATTATAAATCAATTATATTTAATAATTTTTTTTTTAGGTGCATAAAAAATTAGGCAATATACACCTGGCACTAATGAATTTTAACAGAGCAACCGACTTAGATCCAAAAGGGGCCAGTAATCAAATTAAAGAAGCAATAGATCCAACAAATAATCAATCGCCATTGGATGATTCAGGTTAGTGCCTTAGCTTAATAATAAATATCATAATTTTTTGATTAATAATTGGTTGCCATAAAACAAAATAAACTTTAATTAATATAGATATTTTTTAACTATCAAGGTACATAGTACTTTTACTTCAAGTTGTATCCAATAGTAATTTTTCTGAATAAGTCCCTATTTAGGTTTTTTTTGTTAACCTTTTCCATGAGAATATTATTGTTTGCTTTGTTATATAACAATTTCAAATTAAATTCCTAAGTCACTGAAATATATTTATATATTTTTGATTCACTCAAATTAGCAAATAAATAAAATAAGACGGAAAGTAAATTTATTACAAAATATGTATGAAACAATAACATTGTATATGCTATACAATTTGATCTAATTTTATAATTATTTAATCAATTATTTTTATTTTTTAGATGACCCTTGATGCAGTAACTTAATTGTTTTTATGTATTTATTTATTTTGTAACATTATAATCTATATTGTCTTCTTAACTTATATTTTTTAATTGTTTGTTGCATTAAAAATGTATTCTTAGTGTTTATTATTAAAGAATAAATTTAAAAAGACTGTTAAGATGCATTATTCTAATGAAAGCTGTTTTTGGGTTGAAAACTACAATTGAAATTTAATGTAGAATCAAACTTATTTTTAACAATTCCTATTTTTTTATTTAATTAAATTTAACTTTTTTATTTTGAGTTTTGTGGCTTGTAATAAAGTTCCTGATTTTTAGAGCTTATTGTTATTATTAAAATATAGATTTTTGAAAATTTTTTTTGGGTTTTATTAAAATGGTGCAAATAATTTTCAAATAGTCATTATTTGATTGTTTTGAATTCATTTTATAAATATCTTCATTGATTTAAATTAATTATTAAATTTTTCATTGTCAGTAAACATATTTGATAGTTTAGATGATCAATTGAAATATATATTTGATTTAAATAGTTACTAAAGATTTAATAAATAATGTTGGAAATTATCGTCATTATTATGTACCTTAAAATGATAATTTGTAAAACGATTATCTGTTGGTATTTATATCTTTTTAAATTATTTAGCTCTAAAAATCTAAGCCACAAAATTAATATAAAATAATATTTGACTATTATCAATATACTATTTTAAAATATACAGTCTTATAATATTTACTGTATTAGTAGTAAATATTTTCAAGTAATTTCAATTGCATAAATTTCAAATTTATATTTTAAGCTATATATTCAGGATTTGTTAACAAATTTATAATAGAACTATAATGTAATGATTGATGTAACAAATATTTAACACAACGTTTTAATCTGATAATATTTTAATGGTTAAAAACTGAATATATTGTCGTATCAGTCATGCTTAATTCAATAAATTATTATTTATATTTACTTTAGTCAAGTATAATTTTATATTTTACATTATAAATAATTGTATTAATAAAACCATTGTATACTCAATAAATGTTTATAAAAATTCAGTTAGATATTATAAACTCTTATATTCATGTACACATATTTAAAACATATTTTATTTCAGTTAAATAAACTATGTTATATATGAATATGTACAGTTTTAGTAGATTTACTTTCACATTTAAATTAAATTAAAAATATATATTTAAACTTGATATTACACAATGAAATGATTTCATTGGTTTGGAACTTGTAATTAATTATAATTCAATTTAACTCTGATTGTGATTAAATACTTAATGTAAGTTTAATTTTATACCTGTATTAATTAATAAATATTTATTGTACAGTAATAAAATTGTTTTACACTTAGTTAACTTAGATGATATTTTATTTATAAGATTTGTAGTATAACAACAAGTTAATAACAATGATTCATTTTATGAAAAAAAATTTGTTCTTTATTGATGGAAAATTAATATTATGATTCTCAATGATAAAAATACATTTGTTCTAAAAAACAAATAAAATGTGATAGCATTTTTCAAGTAATATATATAGTGTATGATATTAAAATTGATAGTAAATTATTTTAATTAATTATCAAATATTCACTTATTTTAAATTAAGTTAACTTTGGTATCTACTATGGACTAAATAAAACCATATGTCAAACTATTCTTGGTTTATTATTTATGGATAAATTATTAGTTCTTACTTTATTAGTATTATAACTAGGGTACTTATGTTTAACTAGAATTTTATGTGTTAAAAACCATGATATTTGCGCACACAAAAAGTAAGTACAAAAATTTATCTAAAATATTTTTATATATTAAATATATATTATTACAAATCTTTTATTTATTTTCTTCTATTGTATATTTTAAATTTTAGTATATATATATTTCAATTTTTATGTTAAATTTTTAATCTATTCCTAGAGTTTAATTTTAAGAAGTAGACTTTATTAAATACAGCTGTACCAATTATCTAATAAAATGTTTTCGATACTTGGGTGTACACATACACCTCGGTACAACACAATATCATTGGTACCAATAATAGTAGTATTTTGTTTAATTTTATTAAACAAATGTGGTCAGTCATTAAGATATTAGAGTTCCAATCAATTCTTATTTCTCAGTATGAACTGATGGGAATAATGACAATAATAGTAAGAATAAACATTTTATTCTTGAATACATTTTAATTAAATAAGACCGAGCTGATTACAAAAAATGTATCGTTAATACATCAATATAATTCAAAATCTTCAATTATTGAAAATTTTGATACTTGATTAATGATTTATAATAAATTATAAACCTAATATGCTTAAAATCTTCAAATATACAAAAACATAAATTTAGTAAAACATGCAAAAATATACAACATTAGTTTTAAATACACTTGTTTAAATTATAATACAAATTTGTATTGAATTAAATTTTGAATATGTAGCTTCTTAAGAAATATGCAAATGCATAATGTTCTGAACCCTGATTATAATACTTTAATTTTACCTTAATACACTGTGATAGTCTGTTAAAATAGTTATCTTTTATTCTATATTTGTTCTATATTCTTTTAACTATGAACAAATATTTATTGTTTTAGTAAAACTGGATATAATGAACTTTTTAATGTGGAGCGTTCTAAATTTATGATTCATTCTTATATGCGGAGATGATAATAACTTCTCAATTTAATTAATATGTAGACGTTCTATGCACAGAAAATCAGATTGTAAATAACAATAGTTTGTAATAATTTAAAATATTTCCAAAATATTAAGATGAAAAAATTATTTTAGTTAACTCTAACAATTTACTTAATTTTTAATTAATATGAACAACTCTAATCTATGTAAATGTAATTACAATTATCATCCAATGTAGGAAAATTTAATGAGCGCATTAATAAAACAAAGCTATGAGGAAATAATATTACTTAAAGTCTATAGTATTTTTGCTTTTACTTAAAAATCAAAACTATATATTAAATAACTATAACTTTGATTTCTTATGAATAACTAATAATTATTGATAAAATGGAAATTAAATAATTTGATTATAAAAGAAGGTATCAATTAACAGATTTTTCCATAGTTATACTTATAGTTTTAATGTGTCAGTAATAATATGGATCAATAGTGGTAGCTTTTGCTTGGTTAAAATGATTTTCAAATACAATAATAAATTAATTAATACATTCAAATTTAAAATAATAAAACTAGATAATGCCAATATAACATAATTTGAAGATTAAATTATTTTTATAAATTCTGAGAAAATAAAATCTATAGTAATGTTTTTTTATCTTATGACCAAGCTATATCTTATTCTGAGTTAACTAACTATACAATATTAATATTATATTACCATTGATTAAATATATTAATAATATTGAATGTTTAAACAATGATATCACTTTAAAATACTATATTCAGATTATTTTTACATTTATACAATTTAATATATGAAACAAAAATAAAACTTGTACTGATTATTAGCATAATCTTGATTTGTTGATAGTATTTTATTATACTTGTGTTATAATTATGTATTTAAAGTAAATAAAATTAATATATAAGAAAATAAAAAGTTGTTATAAAATATATTTTTTAATTTTGAGCACACTTCTATTGACATTTGTATTACTGTATTAGTATAACATATGTATAATCAAACTCAAATAAAAATGTCATACCTGCAAAAAATTATTATAAAACATATGTATGACTTAATTATAATTATTATTATTCATTTTTTTTTACTTAAGGTATGTTTGTAACCATAACCATTGGCTTTAACTTTTATAATATAATAATGAAAATTTTGAAAAAGTTAATTAATGATTTGATGTTTACAGTAAATCAATGAACATAGGTAAACCTCAGTGTCTGTATGTATGGATGTATAGGATCCCAATTAGTTGTAAACTATTGTTGTATGGTCAGATATTTAATTCTTTTTAATTCTTTATCGTTTACCATGTTATATTGAATGAATTGGTTAAATTTAAGTTTAACATTTTGAAGTATAAAACCTATAATAAATTAAATTAATTACATACTATACATTTTTGTGTGTATAGCAAATAAAACTAATACAAATTAATATATATGAAATATAATAAACTTACTTTTTCAGTTTCATTATAGAAATAATGGTTGAAAGGATACCCGTTAATTTTTGCATTTAATGGTCCTTGTGTAACACCAAGTATGGTAATATTTTGTAGTACAAAATGATTATCAGTATAACTATTTATTTCTACTGTACTGAAGAATGTAGTGTTCATTAGGTGAAATTTTATTTTATTATATGCATTATTTTTCCAAGAATCTATAAAATAACACATTTTGAATAATAGTAAAATTATATTTTAACTATAAATACTTTGTTAATAATTAGTATTATGCAATTATTTAGTGTTCTTTAATTAATGACATTATTAAGATTTTACTTGTTTAAATTCAATAGATATTGGTAGATTAGTAAGTACCTAAAGATTCTCCATCATCAAAAAATAGAAAACCGGTTGCTTGGTTGTTTTTTGTTGCTACTAATAATTCATAGTCATTTTGGCGACTAAAACATGAGCATGTAGAATCAAAATAATGGAATTATTAAACAATTAGTAAAATGGTATACCTCAATGTTGTAGTTAAAGATGGCATTTGAGTTGGTAAAATATATCCACCACGTACCATTAAAGGTATAGTATCTATTGGTGCTTCAATGATAAAAAAACTACCATTACTCAATACTGCATTTTTATTATAAAATTCATACCATGTGTCCTTTGGAAGATACACATTTACTTGATGATATTTCTAATAATGATTGTATTTTAAATAAATAGAATTAGTTCAATATTATTAATTAGGAATACAAACTTCTTTTAAAACAGGTAAAATCAGTAAAGCTGCACCCCATAAGAACTGAGTGTCAATGACATATGTGTTTTCATCAAATGGATACCTAATAATCAAAATAAAATATGAATAGAATTTAATACTAATATTTTTTACTCAATTTTACTCAAAAAACAAAGGTCGCACTACAGTTTCTCCATTAATGTGGGCTTTCCAAAACAATGAATATAGATATGGCAATAAAGAATAGCGAGTTAACAATGATTTCTTTGTGGATTGCATAACTTGAGACCCTAAGGCTGCTGGATCTTGATCCTCAATGAAATATTAGGATATAAATTGTTTTATGACAAGTACATGATTGTGTAATAGTGAATATTAACTTACTTTCATAAATTGGTCATTATGATTCCTAGAGAACGGATAAAATGCTCCTAGTTGACTCCACCTTGAACATAATTCAACAGTAGTATTGTGGTGGAAACCACATATATCTGCACCGACTAATGGTATGCCAAATAAATTAAAATTAATAATATCTAAAACAAATTTAATTTTAATAATAACATTTTTATTATCGTTGTCAATTGCATACATATTACACTTAATATTTAAGTTTTTTTTAGTGTAAAGCACAAAATATTAATTTCTATGCAATAAAAAAACTAATACTCATATGGACCACAAAGCTAAATCAGAATTCATATATATATATATATTTATAGTATATTTAAACTATGTTTATAAATACATCAAATACCTGTGATGGATTGTTTCATATCATCCCAGGAAGAATTTATATCTCCTGTCCAATGACCAGCGTAATGCCCAAAACCAGGGAAAGATGATCGAGAAATGATAAAAGGTCTTGTATTCTTCACTTTAGATAATGCACTAACAAAATAAAAAGCAATAATTTATGTTTGTTACAAAAATCAATTATAATTTATTACTCATAAGTAGCTATAGTTTCAACTAGTCCATATAAATTATGTAAATTATAATGAACACCATCAAAATGTTGGGCAGACATGCATAATGTTTTATAATTCAAATGATTGCCAACTATACCAGGAAGATATTGTGGTGTTTCCCAATGATCAGATTCAAATGATGAACAACCGTTCAAATCACCATCAACAAAATTAGCTGGTTCATTCATATCCTTTACATGAAAAACATGACAACAATTATTCTTGTTTAAATATTTGTCTACTTACCAACCATAATCCATCAAAGTTTACAACTTTAAGAAAATTTGAAATTTGGGTTTTCCAGAATTCAGTGGCTTTTGGATGAGTAAAGTCAATGAATGCTGTTCCACCAGCATTATTCCAAACCTTTAAAATTAATTAGGTATATTAACTAGTTATATTTTTAACTGGATACATAAAAACATTCATAAGTATCAGTTCTAATTAAAATAATACATAAGAAAAAGTATATACTTTTCCCTCTAATGGCTGACCAGTAGAGTTTTTAATAAATATATCATCTCTAAGACCATCTATCAAAGGGGCATACATTTTCCCAATAAACTGTTTTGAAGCAATACCTGGATCCAAAATTATCACATGGTGCATTCCAATCTAATAACAATTTAATAAAATGTATCTTAATATTATTTTACAGTTTGTTTTATATGTAATATTTTACAGCTACTTATTATATATGTAAGTTGTAGTTTTACTTTTATATATTCAGTGTGTGGTGCACTGGCAATGTAATTTTTATAGTTTTATGTGTAATATTATATATTCTATTGATATAAACATACATGGAAAATGTGAAAATTATGCAATTATCAAATAAAAAAACCTAGTAAGATGCAGGGTTTAGGTAGAATTTTGGTACTAGTTATCTATAAGTTCTGGCCTCCTGTTGTTAGCCAAATTATTTGTTTATATAATTTAATTTTGAAATTAGTTTTGATTAAAAATTGGTATAAATATAAAAGTATCAATCATTTTTCCTACTGAAAAAAATTTATAAATTTTTCCATGTTAAAATTTTTAAAATTTTTGAAAATATTACTTACTTCCAAATATTTTCTCTTTATACTGGGAAAATTAAAGTGATATTTTCAAAATTTTTAATACTTTTTTGGGTCTAACTGAAGTTAGATCATGAGAAAAATAACATAAATTTTAAAATTAGCAATTAGTACCAATTTAATTCAATTATATGAACATTCAAATTCAGAAATATATATAATTGTATAACTTTGAAATAAAATATGTTTGAAATACAAGATTAAAAATATACAATAAAATTGTGAAATATGGTGTGACAGAACGGTTTGCCGTAGTCACTTTTAGTTTTGCGATCAATCACTACCCAGCAGTCGGATGGGTGACTACACACCTTTAGCGGCATCAGTCACGTCCAGTGGCACCAAACACGTACTTCGTGTAGTTCAATTGAATTACCTTGATAATTGGGTTGGTGGCTAAAATTAGTGGTGGGAATATCCGGATTATTCGGATTTATCAAATCCGAATTTAGTGAATCCGGATTTGACAGGTTATCCGGAGTATCCGGATTATTCAATTCAATTTTGCTATTCGATATCTCATTTTTAAATTCTAATTATATTTAAATTCATTAACATACATTTTTGAACGGGTATATTATATTTCTGATGCATTCAACTACCAGTGTTGTTTTGTGTTTAGCAATAAAAATAATTAATTAATCTGAATAATCCGGATATGAATTTAATTCAAATCCGGATTTGAATATTCGGATATTCGGAAAATTCAGATATTCGGATTTGATGCCCATTTCTAGGCCTAAAATAATACAGTACTACTAAGTCTTTCTGCTTTAATTTTGTTAGACACAATAATAATGAGATTTAAGAAATCCATTCACAATAAATAATTATATAAACAATAATTAAAAAACATGATTTTTATTTTATTTTAAATGGTATATTCAATTATAGCTAGCCACTAGGTATTCTTAAAAAAAAAATTTCTTGATGGATGGTAATTTGGAAGGGTGGATGGGTCAATCAAATTATTTGAACTGCCAGTTTCAATTTCATTCGGCGCCACTGGTCATGCCTACATACATACTAACGTGTTTAATCCCGTACAGTTACTTATAATTAAAAGAAATCAACATGTAGGGCTAATGGCTACAATTGCCGGGTCCGCCCTAAAAAAATAGATCAATAAGAAAAAAAATCTCACATTTACATAAAAATAATTTATGTTAATATTATTTTTTTTATTATTATTATTAATAAAAGATATTATATTTACAAGCTATACAGAAAAGCACAGTAAGTAAATTTGATAGTATAATACTATATAATATAAATACAATGACTTAATGGAGGAAACCGTTCATCAACAGTACCTCCCGTTTAATACAGATTTTTTTTTTGTTAGACAAGGACGTCTCGTGACCATTTATTTTTAGTCGCCTTTGAGGGAACCTAATCTAACCTTGCTAGGGATGGTTAAAGAGGACATAATATGGGAAATGAGAGAGTTTTAGTTGATTTTAATGAGAGTTTTGAATTCGTTTAAAAAGGAGATCAATTGGGTTGTGATGTTTTTTTGTTTTGTTGGTTTTGGTGTTCGTTGTTTGTGTGTATCGGATTTTTATTTTGTTGGGTGACCTGTGAATAGGTTAGGCTATTATTTGAATTATTTGGGTAAGAGGTACTATTATAAGGTGGGTTGTACAAGATGGAATTTTTAAAAATTGAGCTTTCTTCAATTTTGTTTGTGTTGTTTTTGCTTAGAGGTTGTGTTTTTTGCGAATTTGTTGCAAGTTTTTGAAAACATGACATTCTCGATAATTAGCTGGATGATTTCCGTTACATAGCGCACATTTGGCAGGGAAGTCTCAACTTTTGGTACATGTGGTTTTCACTGCAACGGACACATCTTGGTTGGTTTTTGCAGTAGGTTCTGGTGTTACCGTAGTTTTGGCTATTTAAGAATTGTGGAGCTAGTTTGTTTATGCGAGGTGCTTCAATTTTAACTTTGATATGGCATAGGGTTTAAGCTCGAATAAGTTTTTATTGATTAGCGCTGCTAGGTCTATAAAAAAGAAGGGTAGAGGTATTTTTGAGACTCAGTGTAGAGGCGTTTGTAACATTTCTCGCTTGAAATCCTTTTTCAAGTTTTCCTTTTATGAAATCGGGTTTAGTGGTAGAATGAAAATTTCTGATAACGATCCGGTATAGTTTATTTTCTTTCAGTTGGTGTATGAAAAATTCTACTTTTAATTATTTTAGAAATGTAATTATTATTCTGTAGGCACCTATGCATTTGACGAGGTCGTGTTAAGTTTTAGGGACAAGGTAGAGCTTTTGCAAGTGAAATTGTCAGCTGTTTCTATTATATTTTTTATTTTCTCGCAAAATACCTACTTGATAATTTTGTATTTTTGTTTTAATAAATATTGGTGGAGGTAATTTTAAGACGATTTCGTTTGCTTCATTAGTTTCCATCTCACTATCTCAGTGTCTTCATTTTGTGATAGAACACTGAATCTATTACAAATGGAAAATTGCGTATTAGTCATGCTTTTGATATCGGGTTTTGTTTATCAGAGTTCAAACGTTTATGCGATTTGGGAAAGAGTTCGTTCCAGTCGTCCCTATAATTAAAAACAACGTTTATATCTGGCTCACTTGACTGGCTGTTGATCTTTTTTTTTGAACGGTGTTTCGGCTGATAATTTTAACTGAAGTGTTAGGTTTGGTTATATTAGTATTATTTTAATTAGGTCTTGTTACGTAAGTGAACTGATACGCAGATTGGAAGAGGTTTATGTTCATAAATAGATATGAGTAATTAATACTTACCAAAAGTCCTGTCTTAGGGTTAGGGCCTCAGACGAACGGTGATTTTTTTTGTTAAGAAGCACTTATGAATTATTTTGTTTTTTAACACTTATCATAACAAAAATGGTTAAGTATTTGGTTTGATTTTTAATAAAATGGTAAATAACGATTAATATAGATGAACACATTATGAGTGCGGGATATCGAATGATATCAATTTTAAAATAAATATTTTTCAAAGACTTGAAGATAATTACCTTGTGTAAATGATTTACATACTCAGGAAGTTGATTAAAATTGTTTGATAGAGTGAAATCATCTTTATTATCCATATAATCAATATCATTCCAGTGAGTTTCCTGAAATAAAAAAAATACAAGTCCAGTAGAAATTGTTTTATAGCTTTTTGAAGAGTAACTCATGGATAACCTAGTGTTAAGATTTTAATCCTTAAGTATATACTGATAATTTTTTATGAATTTTTATCTACAAAATAACTTGCAAATTAGCATGATTTTAACACATTTTATACAAGTTTGAACTTTATGGGCTTATAAAAAAAAATTTGAGTAAAACGATCTTCGATATTTTTTAGTTACGATAAGTATAACTTATAATAAACATTGTATTAAATTTTCAAGAGTTTTCGGACAGCCAAATAAATTTTATATATATTTCAACAAAAAAAACTTACAAAAATCGAAAATTTAAATTGTCTATAAATAAGTCAAAACATGTCAACATACTTTGAAAACTTAACCATGTATAAAGAACACCAATGTAAGATTTGGTGAAAATTTCAAGTTGTTGCGGTTTTTCGTTTTTGAGTAAGAGCATTTAAAAAAAATGTAGTTTGTAAAAACGTGATTTTGCATAAAATTTCCCGTTTTTTTCGTAATTATTTTATCGTTTTTTTTCGATTTTTTAAAAAAGTATTGAAAAAGTTGGATTTTTGACTTGCCCAAGTACTATCTACATTCACTTTCCTATCAGAAAAGTTGCTGTTTAAGAAAATCGAAGCATTTTTACTACCAAGAAAGGTGTCGTAAGTCACAAAAATAAAATAAAAAATAAAACACATCATTGTAAAATTAATAGATTCCATCACTCCGTTCAGATTCTAAAATCACTGTTTTATTGCGTGTCAATATATCAAATGTATGATGGTGATGACAAAAGACTTAACAACCTTGAACACATATTTTCAAAGTTTCAACGATGGAACTAACCCAAATAAAACGGAAATATGTGCATTTTACCATTGATTAAAAATATTATAATATTTATCTAGCATTTATAATCAATGATTTTACCTAAATAACAAACAAGTTAGTAAAACGCTAGATATAAGATTTAAACTACAATTTTACTCCAAAATACTTAGGTAGGTAAAACATTGGACCGAACATTATCTTTTAAGAAACACATAAAAAATAGTGCTAAGAAGATGAAATCTCAAGTGAATATTATCCAGAAACTTGCAGATATGTACCTATAGCCGTATATGGATGGAAATTTAATGTGATAAGTTATTATAAAAGTTATTATAGTTATTACTAATAACACTCAGGATAGCCATACAATGACTATTATTCATAGCACAGCTTAATATGGAGTCCCTGATGGATCAACACTCAACAGTGACTCGGATAGACTCTGAGCTCATCAAAGCAGTGAGGATTATTGGCGGCACGGTAAAGACAACCCAAACACCATGGCTTCCACGGTTGACAGTGTTGACAAATATAGTACCACCCCACATTCGGAGGAAAGAGGCTCTTGTAAACACAATAACTTCATACTTAAACTACAAAAGATCAATACTGTTCCAAATGCTTCGAGATAAACCAATAAATAGACTAAAATCTAGAAAAAACACCTGGCTTAATAGCGAAGAACTTAATTAACACACAATTTTGTAGTAGTAAATCATGGAATGAAGAGTGGGCAAAAGTACATGTTACAAATAAAGATCTTATTACTAGACCCGACCAAAATATGAAAGGCATGTTACTACCAATAAATCAATGGGTAATAAATCGGATCAGGACTGGGCAAGGAAGATGTGTATATTTATTATTCAAATGGCGTTACAAAGATAGTGCAATGTGTGATTGTGGAGCAGAGGCAGACCATGACACACATTGTGGAATTGTGTCACAGGAGGTTATGTGAACAAGGGACTGTAGGAATCCACCAAGTTACCGAAGAGACAATAGAATGGCTAAAATAACTTGATCTAGACTTGAAATTAATTATGATTAATTATTATTTATAACAATATTTTATTATTATTATATATGTTGATTTATTTTATTTGTGTTTATAATAACAACTATGTGCGTGTGTAAAACCAGAAGGATATGTTCTCTTTTATTTTATTCTATTATTTATTATAGTTAGAAATTAAATAGTGTATTATGTGTTTGATATCTATGCTATATAAAATAAATAAATATCAAATGTAAATAACACTTTTTTGTTTTACAAGCATGCTACGGTATAGAACTGAGTAGCACACACCGGTACACAAGAGTACAATCATACATTTTCTGAATGTAAGTAAATATTAAGTAATAATAAGTAAGTAATAAAAACGAGTATTAGGTAAATTGTCATAAAAGTAAAATTTAAAATTGCTATTAGTTTAAATTTATTATTTATTACCCAAGGAATGCCAGCTTCTGTTGTCCTATTATAAACTTTAATAAGATCCTCAAAAGTCTGTCCATATCTATAATAATAAAATAAATAAAATAATTCTTTATTGATGCTAATAGTTTTTGAAAATTACTTTCAAATATGCTTACCGGCACATATGAAAACCTAAAGACCAGTAGGGTGGTAAAAATGGTCTACCAATAATTTTAGTATACTGAGTTATAACATCTGAAGGTGTTGGTCCAGAAAAGAAATAAAAATCCAAAATACCACCAATTACTCGGTATGTTATAGCTGGCGTTGGTTGTAATAAAATATCTTAATACAAAAAAAATTAATCAAATTTTAATATACACTACCATTACTATTTTTCTAATAATTTATATATTTACTTATATAATATATATTATATATGATTATTATTTATTACCCATAGCATTGCTGTTGAATAGAAAAACTCCATGACTTTTTCCTGATTTTTCCATCAGTAGATAAAATGGATGTGAGCTATAACCGTTAATCTATAATTAAACATTAATATTCAAAACATAATTATTAAATAGTTTAGCTAAGAAATTACATATATTTTGAAATAAAATAAACTTACATCTGGTTTTGGAGTACTATCATGGTTAAACATTGTATACGTTTTCCAATTTGAACTTAATAATAAACTAGTTCTATGTTCTCCTAATCCATAAATATATTTGGAAGGTAGTAAAGCTGATAGTTGAATAAACTGATCAGAAAATATAAAACCCCCAACATTCCTACTATCGAATCTAAATTGGGGGAAAAAAATACAGATTTTTAATAATGAATTATGTGAGGATTCTGCGTTGAGCAGCTTCCTTTTTCATATCATTCGACGTTATGATGTACTTTATACAAATGTGATCTTTATAATAATTTATTATTATAAAGACCACATTTGTATACTGTACATATACCGCTACCGATTGCAAATGCTCATATTTTAATAAAAAAACACATAGACAATGATCAAGTCAACGAGAACAAATATTAACTCTTACCTCGTGATTTAGGGGTAATTAAGGTGTATACTATGTACATATTTATGTTTATAAATGATAAATGTATATACTTATACATTATACATAACTATACATTTTTAATAGTTATTGGACTAACAAGTGGAAAAAAAAAATTGAAGTATCCAAAGACTACTAACTGCTAAGAAATTCTAATATTATTGCATTTTAGATTCTGAACGGAATGATGGAATCTATTGGTTTTGCAATGATGTTTTATTAGATTGATGGAATCTATTGATTTTACAATGATGTGTGTGTTTTTTTTTTTTTTGTCTGACGACAACTTTTTTGCAGTAAAAATGCTTCAATTTCCTTATACAGCAACTTTTCTGAAAGGAAAGTTAATGTAGATGGTATTTGGGCAAGTCAAAAATACAACTTTTAAAATACTTTTTGCAAAAATCGAAAAAAACATTAAAAAAATTACGAAAAAATGGGAAATTTTACACAAAATCACGTTTTTATAAACTACATTTTTTTAAAATGCTCTAACTCAAAAACGAAAAACCGCAAATACTTGAAATTTTCAGCAAATCTTTATATTGATGTTCTCTATACATGGTTAAGTTTTCAAAGTATTTTAACATATTTTGACTTATTTATAGACAATTAAAATTTTCGATTTTTGTAAATTTTTTTTTTTAAACACCTATAAAATTTAATTGGCTGGCCGAAAACTATCGAAAATTTAATACAAGGTTTATAATAAGTTAAAATTATCGTCACTAAAAAATATCGGAGATGATCACTCAAATTTTTTTTATAAGCTCATAAAGCTCAAATTTGTATAAAATGTGTCAAAATCACGATAATTTGCAAGTTATTTTGTAGATAAAAATTCATAAAATGTTTTCTATTTATACTTAAGGTTCAAAATTTTGACACTAGTTTGTCCATAAGCTAATCTTCAAAAATATATAAAAAAAATTTCTATTGGACTTAAAATAAAAAATTTTATGACTGTTTTAAATTTAAATTTTTACGAAATAGCATTATAATTCAATTTAAATATAAGAAAATACTATATTATTATATACACATTTTAGACAAACATATTAACTCCGTTCAGAATCGTTATTCGTATACAATGATATCTATCATTGCATTCAAATTTAACAAATCCATTGTAATGTCCAGGGTTCGGGACTTACAGCACTAAAAAGCACTAAAATATGTTCTTATATATGACCCGATAAACTTAAAAATATGCACTTAGAAAGTCATTAAAATTTATATAAATATAAAATAAAAATGCAATTTAAATATAAATTAATAAATTTAAAAAAATTAAAATAAAATTTTTAAAAATTGAATTTTAAATGTTCTGAAAAAAAAAAATCGTGAAAATAAACACAATAAAACGCACAGGCACACTATGAATCTAACTCGAATTAACGGTAGAAAATAACAGACAAACAAAACTTGTGGTGTACCAGTGTAATTTATCGATCACTCAATAAATTAGATTATTTTCATTACTTGCAGAGCGATATAAGTGTATCTTCTATTTTCTAGATAAGTACGTATATCAGACGTTTTTCAATTAATTATATCAGATCTAATTACATGGTTTTTAATTTATTGAATATTTATTTATAAATCACGTTCATATGCAAAATTTTTGTGGGACATAACCGAACCCTGGGCTAATAATGACCTATCCTATGAACGAGGTGCACTCCACCCCCAACGGTATGGCAGAGCGAGGGCCATTCGGTTCTTTTTTTCCTTTAAGTCTAGTAGAAATTGTTTTATATATTTTTGAAGATAAACTTATGGATCATCTAGTGTTAAAATTTTGAACCTTAAGTACAAACAGAATAAATTTTATGAATTTTTATCAACAAAATAACTTACAAATTAGCATGATTTTGAGACATTTTATACAAATTTGAACTTTATGGGCTTATAAAAAAATTGAGTCAGTCTGCGTTCTCACGTCGTTGCGTACAGTCGTTTATCTTTTTAGTGCAATCGCTGATAAGTTCTGCTCTATATAAATACTATAATTGTTATATTTCTAATTAGTTAGTTTTTTCTATGTCGTCGTCTTCGGGCGGCGGCTCTCGCGCCGGCCCTAATCCGTCAACGAACAAAATGAAATTGTCATCACAAATTAAAAGTTCAGGGCCCAGCTATGAATTCACACTAGTCTCTTACACACGTAAGCATAAAGCTAAAACAAATCCAACCAGTCCCGTCTCTCCAGGTTTACAACAAATAATTGATAATCCCCCGGTTCTAAATACTTCAAACACTGCTTTC
>JAIPRK010000076.1:331840-451717 GCA_025469195.1 Chaitophorus viminalis
TTTTTATTTTATTATTTTCATGTGATTAACTCTTTATATATTTTTTAATATTGTATATATAATTGTTGTTCTAATAATTGTTGAGCTGTAATAGTTAAACTAAAAGCTAATAAAAAAAAAAAAAAAAAAAAAATTGAGTAAAACGATCTTCGATATTTTTTAGTTACGATAAGTATAACTTATAATAAACATTGTATTAAATTTTCCAGACTTTTCGGACGGCCAAATAAATTTTATAGATATTTCAAAAAAAATACTTATAAAAATCAAAAAAGTCAAAATACTTTGAAAACTTAACCATCTATAGAAAAAGTCAATATAAAGATTTGATGAAAATTTCTAGTTTTTGCGGTTTTTCGTTTTTGAGTTAGAGCATTTTAAAAAAATGTAGTTTGTAAAAACGTGATTTTGCGTAAAATTTCCCGTTTTTTCGTAATTTTTTTATCGTTTTTTCGATTTTTTAAAAAAGTATTGAAAAAGTTGTGTTTTTGACTTGCCCAAGTACCAGCTACATTCACTTTCCTATCAGAAAAGTTGCTGTTTAAGAAAATTGAAGCATTTTTACTGCAAAAAAAGTTGTCGTCAGACACAAAAAAAAAACACACATCATTGTAAAATCAATAGATTCCATCACTCCGTTCAGAATCTAAAAGGAGTTCGTTTACATTCTTTAAAAAAGTGAATGGCGATCATTTAATTTTTCTGAATCATTTACCTGAAGTCCTCATTAAATTAGCAAAGGTACATAATAAATAATTAATAATCTCTACTATATAGATACATGACAAGGGCGGTTCTTCTGATTCCCCAAGGGATGGGGGGGGCGAAAATATTTTGCATATACTTACAATTATATATTACAAAAAAATATAAGTTTAATATTGCGTAATGCTACAGTGCAATGTGCTGGACAGTTGTCAACTAAGAGTAAATTTTTTTCTTTTTTTCTTCCTAACTCTAAATCCCAATTTAATACAATTTTAGACCATAATTCTGCAGTCATCCAAGCTTTGGAGTTATAGATTCATATGTTACCGGTAACTTTTCACTTTTGATGTTTTTGAAACATTGTAGATTCCGGGATTTTTCAATTATGATAAGTTTCATTTTTTTACGAGTCATACTTGCTGTAACTAAGACAGTCGGACGTTCTTTGGACATTCTACCACCTGAACATTTTTCTCCTTTAAATTTTAATGTTCTGTTAGGAAGCATTCTGTAAAAAAGTCCAATCTCATCTGCATTATAAATTTGATCATCTGTGTATCCTTCTCGTAATTTAAGTACCTAAAGTCATTATAGATAAAATATTTTTCCAATATAACCAAAAGTAACCATCACAACATCCGAATAGTCATTATATAGATGTCATAATAAGCGATACACATTAGTACATACAATATAGGAGTTTTGCCAGGACCTTTAATATAAGGTTATTACATCCAATATGTCACTACAACCGCGATGTCATTATAAACGGTTTCTACTGTGTATATATATATATTATACAATATATTACTTATAATATACCTATATATAATATATATATATATTATATGAGTAATAATTATAAATTATGACTTGCAGAACATTACAAAATAAACATTCTTTTGCGGAACTTTTGCTTGGCAAATCTTTCAATAATAGCATCTGTGTTTACTTCAATAATATCTCAGATCTATATGAACATTCAGAAGCACCAAACCACTAAGTTTATTTCCCATTCTAGATCTTAACCATGTTTTAACTCTAAAGAAATAATCAAAGCAATGTATTTGAATGAGTATAACATGCAATGAAGATTTAATGACTAATTTATAATACATTGCTTAACATTATTAATACAAATAAATTTATAATTATGTTTTATAATACAATTAAAATTCAAAACATAATCCCTAGAAGTATTTAATTATTTTAATTTTTGACACATATTACAGTTTTGTTTTAAACACGGCCCAAGGAGAGACGGTCCACCTATCCCCCCCCCGTAAAATTGATATATGATAATATAACGTCACTTGTTTTTTTTTTCAAATAAAACGTGAATGTGAACGATGTTTATATTTATTTTTAGTTTTAACGATTCTTAAGATGTTAAAATGTATTTAACATTTTTAAAGAGTATAATATTTATAAATATTAAATATTAGGTAGGTATCTACCTACCTATCATGACTACATCATGTATTACAATTTAGAAAAAACTCTTTTTACCTACATATATTGTATGAAAATATTTATATAATCTGTGTTTCCTATATGAATTTGATATTTTGATTACTAATTATAAACATTTGATAATATTCGGGATCCCTAAGTATATAGAAAATTATAGATATTATCTATAAACTTTGCAAAAAATGCATAATTGCAAGGGACCCATCTCTACTTAAAAGTTAAATCTAAAACCACAATAATGTCAAAAATATATTATATAATTTAAACTAATTTGCAATTAATTGGTATGAATTTATAGTGCACATTTTTTATTTATCATGTACCTTCCTACTTTTATGTAGACTATAGTGATTCATAAAAATTAAATGAACACCATTTATTTTTTTAAAAAATGAGAACATAAATATGTTCATTTGAAAAAAAACATAAAATAGTAATCATCATTCCATATTCAACTAAATATGGTAGAGAATATATTTTTGTAAAATTTAAGGAACTAATAAAATTTATTGTTTTGTATTAATACCTTAAACCAATTTAGCAGTATGTACCTATATTATGATAAAATAGTTGATATTTATGTTTGAGATTCATGTATATTCAGTCGCTCATAAATTTAATTACTAATACTAAATACAAATACTTATACAATATTAGATATAGTACTTACAAAATTGTTTCATCTAACTTGCGAACAATTGCAAACCCAACACCATTTTTGGCAAGCCTTACAGTAAAATCAGATAATATAATTGTACTACTTTTGTTTTGTTTTGATTTTTCTTTAAATTCATGAACTTTTGGAAAAGGTGGCTTGTAACGTTTGGGATCCACATCATCAATCTATATATTTCATATAGATATAAATCACAATGATAAATTTAGAACCATTAAATAGAATTAGAGTTTTGAAAATTTTGTTTAAATTGCTTTAAAATATTTAATATAAATTATATTATCTCTCTTTATCAGTTTCCTATCAATATATATTTATTCCACTTATATAATCTTTTATATTGAATTATTGAAATATACTAGTGAGTAATTAGTGTTAAAAGTAATTATAGTAATGAAAATGAATCTATTGCTTGTCAAATTTTACTATCTACTATTAAAATTATCCGATATAAACATAAATTTGAATACTACAATTTAAAACCTTAGACCTATTTATAACTGTCAATTATATGAAATTTGATCTTATGAGTTCTTTAAATTTTGTATTTTATAGTTCATACTTTAGGTGCCTGTATAATGTAAAAAAAATATTTATTTCTTGTTCATTAGTATCTATGATCAATAAATGCAGTAATGACCATCATTTAAATAATGATTCTAAGTGTATATAATAAATAAATCAAAAGATAAATTAATTTTGAGTAGGTACTTTACTAACATCTAAAAATTAAAAAATGATATTTTGAACTTTATTAAATTAATTTAATATTGTATTAAAAACCAAGAAAATAAATGTATTATGTTTAAAAACTTTAACTTTTATACTTCTTAGAATACATTTTTTCATGTAGGAATTTATTTTTATTTTGTATTAAATTAAATTGTGTTAAAAAAATAAATAAAAATGATTGTCATGTTTAACTTAATTTCACTAAGAAAAAAAAAAAAAAAATATTGCTTGTATTAAAATATTTGTATTTATGTTTTCAAATTCCAAACTCTGGACTAGTAATCGGTATAGTATATTAATTCATACTTACTGTGATTCGTAATCGTTGTGGTGTTTCAAAAACAATATCTAAACGCAACATTTTAATATTTTTTTTATAATTATTAGATAAATTTGTAGTTAAATTATAAAATGCAACTATTCCTGTTTTGGTGTCCGATACATTGATTATATCATAATTGTTGTAACATTCTGGGTAATAACACCATGGCCATTTTGTTTCAGATTGGTTAGCAGGTGTCCAGCAACAGCTAATTTGTTCACATGTCATCTGATCAGATCTTCCTTTAGGCAAGCAATCAAACTTCAATTCGTTTGGTGTTGAATTACAACAATAAATTTGGAGTACAAATAATGCATGCGATAAGAATAATAAGTTTATACATAACATAAAAAAATGGTTAGTACAATTATTTTGTATATACATGTTAAATTATGTATGTTGATTTCTTAATTAAAATACACTTTTAAATATTCAAATGATAAAATAAATATGTATTAAAAATAAAAAATTATAGCAAACTAGGTAAGTTATAAAAGGAAATGTTGGTTCACAAATTACAAAAACACTATAACTGGTAAAATAAGTATTACTAAAAACATAATATAAAATTAAACTATTTTATGAACATTGACCAAGATTATATAATTACATTATTTATTTTGTTTTATATTAATTATATTGTTAAGTATTGATTATGTAGGTACAAAGTTTTGTTATTGAATTAAAATGAATATCATAGATAAACACAAATTATTGAAAATTGAAAATTATAATGATAATATTATACATAACTATAAGTCCACAAATAAATATTCACTATTGAGTATTAAAAATTAATTTAGTACATACAAAAATACAATGTATGATATAACCTAACTATTCAATTTTACATTGTGGTGTAGTCCTCTAGAACTTGTCCTTAATTGCACCTATAGGTTACTTACCGGTTGTGTCAATATCTTTGGTAAAGTTTTAGATTTGTTAACATAAAACATAATTATATGCTGCTTTGATTAATTTTGTCACAATTTTACTTGTGGTGAGTTCATATTGTTACAATAAATCTTCTTGAACAATAAATCAGCAAAGTGGTAGAATTAAAAAAAAAAAAAAAATTATTATGAATATATTGTAATTATTTAGATTTATTGTGTTTGACTTTGTACTTTAATGTTACTGATATTAAAGAGATTACAAATTTTAAAATGTTATTAAAATTCCTAAACATAAAGACGTAATTACATAGGTAAATCATTTAATAATATAGGTTCCATTTTCTCAGATATGATTTTCACTTGAACGTTTAAAACCACAATAAAAATGTAGCTGCTATTAAGATCCAAATATGTAATTAAATACCTCATAAGACATAATATATTTAAATATTTAGTATAATTTGATTACAATTTTCTTAATAATGACAATTTTAAAATACGTTGACAGAATTAATTATCAGTAAGTAAATATAGGTTATTTAATATGAAAAAATAATGTAAGAAACAAATCAAACAAATTATTACAATAAAGCTTCATTAAATATAAATACACACAGATCACAGTTATAATATTTGAACATGTATAATATGAACACAATACTAATCAATATCAAAAAATGGGTTGATAGAGATTTTTAAATAATTTTACATTTTAAAAATAAAATTAAGTTTTCAAAATGTAATGATTACTTTTAAGTGCAAATTCAATTTTACTATTTGAGGTTTAAGTCCATGTTATTTTGAAAACTATGTTTAAATCCAAGTCCAAAGCTGAGAAGTATAAGGCCTATAAATAAAAAAATGAAAAAACATTTATATTATAATTTCATTGATTTAAACTAAATATGGAAAATGGAAATCCTATGATATAATAACACTATTTTCACTATAGTCTTATTTATAAAAAAAATTAATTTAGATAATAATAATAATATTAATAAAATATTATGAATATCATATGATCATAATCTCTTATATTGATTAATTTAAATATAAATGCATAGATGTATACAGAAAAGTTTATTTATAACTGCAAAGTTACTAATGTCTAATATCGGAATACTCAACTACAGTCTACAAGTATGAGTAAGTGGTATTGAAATTACTAGTAGATTTGTCATACTTAATTTAAATTTAAAAATTAAATAAAATATAATATTAATTATATAAGTATAAATATAATATAAATTTTTATATTTTAATAATTATTATGAGAACTTACTTTTTCAGTCGTATTACAAAAATAATTATTGTGTATGTTACCATTCACTAGAACAGTTTTGGGTTCATTTTGAATACCCATGATTGTTATATGTTGTAAAATAGTCTTTTCGTCTGAATAATTATTTGTGATGACTTTATTTGATAATGTCATATTATCAAGCTTAAAATGAATTTCGTTATACAATCCATTTTCCCATACATCTTAAACATAAAACTATTATAGAAATATGAAACAAGATTGAACATACATTAATGTTATTTACTTAAAGAATCACCATCATCCCAAAACAAACACCCAAATGCTTCTTTATTTTTGTTTGGGGCAACCAGCAAACCAAACGGATTTTTACGACTATAATTTAAATAATATAGTTTGTAAAATAATCAAACAAGATATATAATAATAACAACTTAAGATTGAACTTGCAATTAAGAATTTAAATATAAATAATCAAAATAATAAAATTTAGTGAGAAAAGTATACCTTAATGTGGTAGTAGTGACTGGATCTTGAATTGGTAAAATATAACCACCACGTATTGCAAGTGGAATAGTATCTTCAGGAGCTTTGACAGTAAAAATGGATCCATTACTAACCATCATAGATTTTGAATAATAATCATACCATATATCATTTGGTAAATATATATCTAAATCCACTTGATTCTAAACATTTATTAGATGATTAGATAAAGTAGTACTTTTTATCAATTTCAAATTTTTTGTTGGTACTTAAACATAATTTATTATTAATTAATAAACTCATTGATATTATTAAATGTTAAATAAATATAGTATTATGTAAGACAGTTATGAGTTGTATATTCTTTTAAACAATAATACATCAGAATATTCAAAAGTAATTTTCAATGATAGCTCATAAGGTAAATAGACAATGCATTTTTTAAAGATTCAACAAAATAATTCATACACATTTATGAAAACCTTAATATCAATATTTTCAAAATATTGTTCTCCTTGAAGCCAATTCAAAATCTGCATTGTTCTTTTATCATATTTTCGGCGCAAATTGATTTCTCAAAAATGTTCACAAAGGAAAAAATTATATCGTTTCATAACTTATATTGTTTATTTTGTTAAAAATTTAAAATGTATATTAATACCTACAGTATAAATAATTTTGTAAATTCAATTTAATTAACATACCTCTTTTAAAACTGGTGAAATTAGTAGAGCAGATCCCCATAAGAACTGTGAATCAATAGCGTAAGTATTGTTATCAGATGGATATCTAAATAAATTGAAATTAATTTTTACGCTCTTGGATGACCATTAATTTAATAATAACATATACAAACTCAAAAAACAGAGGGCGTACAACTGTTTCACCATAAACATGTGCTCTCCAAAATAGAGAATATAAGTATGGTAGTAATGAATACCGAATTAACAATGCTTTTTTAGCAGATTCTGTAACAAGTGGTCCTAAAGCAACAGGATCTTGATCCTGTCATGAACAAATGTCATAAAATAAAATAAAATATAATAAAATGCATAGCTATTAAAAATAATACACACAAAATTTTCATCTGAATTATGATTTCTTGAGAATGGATAAAATGCACCTAGTTGACTCCAACGTGAACAAAGTTCAATAGTAGTATTTTTATTAAAACCACAAATATCAGCTCCAACAAGTGGAATGCCAAACATATTGAAGACAATAATATCTGAAATTTAATTGATAAAAATAATGCAACAAAAAATCAAAATAATAAATTAACTATAGTACTCTCTTATTTACACAACTTGACAAGCCAGAAAAATTTATTACTTATTAATTTTGTATAAACTGAACAATTTATGTAAACCAAAGAACCCCAAAAAAATTCTATATAAAAATATAAGGCATTTAACAGAACCAGAAAAACCGTTTAATTATCCCATTATTCAATGATTTGTGTTAACAAGGAACTAGGAAGTACTGTACTATTATTAATTACCAGTAATTGATTGTTTCATATCGTCCCAAGTAGAATATACATCACCAGTCCAATGGCCAGCAAAATGTCCTAAACCAGCAAAACTTGATCTTGAAATAACTAAAGGTCTTGAATTTTTAATAACTGATAATGCACTACAATTATATTTGGAGTTAGTTTTTATTTTTAAATTATTTCAAAATACAATTATTATTTAAAAAAAATCTTACAATTGAGTTGTTATTGCTTCAGAAAATCCATAAAGGTTATGAACATTATAATGAAGTCCAGCATACTGTTCAGCAGACATACAAATAGTTTTATAATTTAATCTTCCTCCATCAACATTAGGAATATACTGGGGATATTCTAAATTATTGGAATTATTAAACTTGCAGCCTTCCCAATCACCGTCAACAAAATTTGATGGTTCGTTCATGTCCTAGTTGTATTAAAAAAAATAAGTTAAAAAAGCCTAATTTGCAGTGTGAAAAATTTCTGGTTTCTAAACATATTTTTAACAATAAACTACAATTTCATATACAATTTAAAAATAATAAGGCAACTTGTATTCTATGGTTGTATGAAATTAAGATTAATTAATTAATCTTAATTAGTAAATTCAGTATTTTTATTTAGTATTTTTATTTAGGAACCTATTTATGAAAATAATTTAATATCTTAATATCAATTGTTCCTATATAATGATAACTAACTATCTGACTGTTGGATACAACAGGGATACAAGATGTTCTAAACTTATGTTTAAAAACTTAAAAGTTAGTTATAATTTTCAATTGATAATTTAAAATAAAATACAATTTTACTCACAATCCATAAACCATCAAAAGGAAGAATTTTATGATATAATGACACTTGATCTATCCAGTAATCAATTGACTTAGGATTAGTGAAATCTGGAAACACAGTGCCCCCATTAAGGTTCCAAACCTAGAAAGTATTATTGTAAAAGTATTGTATATTATAATTCTATGAAAAAAATATAAAAATCATACTTGGCCTTCTAGTGGGAGACCAGATGAATTTTTAATAAAAAGCCCTTTTTTTAAACCATCATCATAAGGTGGATATGTTCCTTTAGGCTCACGAGATGATACTCCAGGATCTAATATAACTACATGATGCATACCAACCTTTAAAAAAAGAGATATAAAAACAACTAAACACAATAAGTGATGTATATTATAAACTACCTCATGTAAATAGTTTATATACATAGGAAGCTCAATAAAGTTATCACTTAAAGTAAAATCATTTCTATTTTTCATATAATCAATATCATTCCAATGAGTATCCTAAAAATTAAAAGTTATAAGTCCATGTAAGGTAATGGGATACATTGTTAGAATTTACCCAAGGTATTCCTGCACTAATAGTTCTATTGTATACATTAATAAGTTCTTTTAACGTTTGTCCAAATCTAAAATTTAATTAACTAATTAATTTTAAATTTATAAATGTATTAAAAATACATACCGGCATAAATGAAATCCTAATGCCCAATAAGGAGGTAAAAATGGATTACCAATTGTTTCTGTATATTGTGACACAACATCAGAAGGAGTTGGTCCCATAAAGTAATACAAATCTAATATACCACCAATAGTTCGATAAGTGATAGCTGGTGTTGGTTGTAATATAATATCTAAAATTGAACATGCATTTGTATAAATATAGTATTATTATACATCAAAATAGCAAGTCAATTATTTATCTTTGTAAATTATTTTGATACAATAATATGTTAATAGGTATGGGTATTAAATTTTATCTGTAAATTGAAATTATAAGCAGTAGTTTTAGTAATTAAGAAAATCATTATAGTTTATTTTTATATAACTTAATAAATTACATAAAAAAAAATACTATGAATGAATAAAAAAAAAAGGACAATACACCTAGGCGAGTTTCAAGGATAGGTGATTTTGCTTTATTGGTCTATTAAATTTGAAACCTAATGCTTTGGATCAATTTATAAAAATGAAAAATAACATAGAATATATAAGTACTCAGAACAATTTTAGCATTGCTATAACAACAAAAATAACAAATATCAGGTTTAAATCTCGTATCTAGGTAATAAAAATTTCAATTGTATATATATTTTTCTTCTCTGTTATTTGGAAAAATATATAGAAATTAAAAAAATGATCTTCTAAAGTACTAATTAATTAAACGAAATTCCCTTTCAGAAAAGGTATAAGATTGAATCAAAGTACTCTTAATTTTATACACACAAAAAAAAAAAAAATACATGACAAAAACAATGTATAGAGCTGATATAATAGAACAAATCATACACTATTCTTACTAAGAAAAATATATCAAGTAGCATTCGAACAATCAATTAGCATTGAAGAATAAGTGAACAAATGTTTTGTTCATTGAACATTATTTAATTTGTAATCAAATAAAATTGTTATAGTCAGTGACAAAGTGTCATAAGAGTTTTTTGACAATTTTAATTAATTCAAAGAAAAATACTGATTTTTATCGAGATTTTTTCCCCAAACTTTATAATTACTGGTTGCATACTAAGGAAAATGATACTCATATTGCACTAAAATAGATATTGAGACACCAACTCTTGTCACATTTATGTGTGCAGTATTGAGCGTTGGTGGTCAACGTACATGCAGGATCTGTAAATACACTGTATAGAGATTCTATGAAACATGTCTTAAACTTATCGATAGATATTATTATTTATTTTAATTATAAATTCAGTCAACCCATCAATTTGTGCAGTTGTGGTAGGTTGTATTACTCATTGCAACTGAGTCTCGTGATTAAGGTACCTATCCAGTCATTGTCGAAACATTTATTGTGTGTATATAGATCTTTATTTAATAATTAAATGTCTTGATGTTGAACGAAATGTAAGTTTTTGTTTGTAATTTATTATTTGAGCACTAAGATAATATATTAAAATCAATACTATTGATATTGTTCTTTTTATGGTAGGCAATAAGTAATATTTGTTTTAAATAAAAGAACTTTAATTGTCTAAAGATATTATACTGTTCACTCGTCCATATTAGAATATGCATCAGTCATTTGGAATCTTAAACAAATTAATCTTATAGATAAACTTGATAAAGTCCAACGTCGATTTTTAAAGATAATGTCTCACCAACTAAATCAAGCGGATGTTTTCCTAGATACCATAGCTTTAGAATTAGGTTTAGAACAACTAGCTTCTAGAAAGTCATTTATTGACATACATTTTGTCATGATGTATATAAATTATTAAGTGGTAAACTTTCCTGTCCAGAATTCCTAGGCAAAATAAATTATAAAATTCCAACTTTCAATTCGAGGAACAATTATCCTTTTTAGTACCTACCTCATTGCTCTACAAATATTATTAAAAATAGTCCGGAGTACTGCCTTTTAGAATCATGTAATAATGTACTAGACTTCGATTTCTTTTTCGATTCTCAACTTAAATTAAAAAATCTAATAATGAATACAAAACTTTTATATTGTATTCAATTATATTTTTCTTTTATACATGTATTAGTATGATATCATTCATAATTAATTGTATAATTTTTTGTTAATTTAAAAACTGTACTCATTACCCCTTTGAGATGTTAATTCTTTAAATAAAAATAAATAAATATGTCAATCCCCCCGATTTATGCACGTTTTGCCACCAATTTTCATACTATATTTATAGGTTTGTTAACAAACATTGCATATTTAATTTAATATTAATTCATACCCATTGCATTACTATTGAATAAGAAAACTCCATGGCTTTTTCCTGATTTTTCTATCATTAAATAAAATGGATGTGAACCATATCCATTTATCTGAATAAAATCATAAAAATTATTAAGTATAAGTCTTAGCTCAATAATAATCTTACGTCATTTGCTGGAGGATTATCATGGTTGAAGAAAGTATAAGTTTTCCAATTCATATCAAGCATAAGATTAGATCTATGCTCACCTAAACCATATATATATTTGGTAGGCAATAATGCTGACAGTTGAATAAATTGATCAGAATAAATAAATCCACCAATTTTTTGACTATCAAATCTAAATTACAAAAATATTACCAATATTTCTTTCTAAAATAATTGTATAAAAATCTGTGAAATTCTTGATTTCCATACATAGTTACATCATCACTTTTTCTTATAATTGCAAATCCAACTCTATTTTCAGCTAATTCAATATTATAATGTGATACCAATGGTGTATTTATATTTGATTTATCCATCATCAATACTGGTATTCCCGGGTATGGTGGCTCATAACGTTTATTCAGAGGATCATAAATCTAAGAAAATAAAATAATAATAAATTTAAAAAATAATTGGCTTTAAATTATACATATTTATATATTATTTTAAAATAATTATTTAATACCTTAATACGTAATCGTTGAGCTGTTTGGAATAATATATTCATGCACAATATTTTAACATCATTTATATAATTGGTATTTGATGTTAAATTGAAAAATGCTACTATTTCATTTCTGGATTTAGTAACATTAATAACTTTATAATTAGTATAATTAGAAGGATAATAACACCACGGTATTTGAGAATTTGAAGTACTGGGCGACCAACAACAATTTCTTTCTTCACAACTATTTTGATCGGCTTTTCCTCTTGGAAAACAATCAAATTTATAATCATCTGATATTACAGAGCAGTATTTATTAAATGCACTATTGTAAGTAACAATTTGATCTTCATTACGATATTTTGTAATTTGAATGTTGGATGAGTTGTTCTTAGTATCTTTCAAAAGTAAACATACTAAAGCAGCAACTAACAAAACAATAGTTAGCAACAAAAAAATTGAATTTCTATATCTAGACGGCTTGAGTGTTATTTTTTTATGCAAAATTGGTGAGTAAACATTTGACTTTAAATCAGATTTATTTTTAAGTTTCATTTTGATGCAATACTTGATGTAAAATAAAATTCCACTAGACAGAAAAACTTTTATTTACATGCACACATTTGATTAGCACATCAGTGTTCTAACTGTGAAAACACTAAAAATATAAAGTAGTTAGTAGATATATATTTACATACTATAATCTACGCAATACATATATTTTTGATTAGATAAAAATAATGAAACTATTATTGGCTATTGTTAATATTATAGTGACCTTACTTATTTTTATTTATAAATGTGAACTGTATGATATTTGTACTCTGTATCTCAATACCTTTGACTTAAGTCCAAAACTATGAAACATAATTTAAATATGCTAAACTGAAAAATAAATAATACAATTAAAAATCAAACTCCAACTTCATACAGTATATTAAGTAATAACTATTAAAGTGTTAACTAATGACTAATGAGGTATAAATAAAAATTTGAAAAATTCATAACAATATTATTTATCAATTTACTTAACTTTCTCTTTCTTTTTTCTTTTTAACCATAGATTTATTATTTATTTATATTATAAATTATATACTATTATATATTCTTTATTATCTATGTTTTTAACCATATAAAACACCATTACCATGATATATAAACCACTAATATAATCTGTGTAACCATTGTCTATAGTTAGAACCAACCACAGATATATATAATAAATATTTATAAATAAATATATTATATATATCTGTGGAGCCAACTGACTTGATCACGGTTTAAGATAATATTATCTTAAACTGTGCTTCTGATAATGTTTATGATAATGATTACAATGTGAATACACAAATATTTTAATTGTAACTTTGTATGATAAATAATAATTAATTTATAATAATAATTAAAAATCTATTAGCACTAACCTAATTAAAATAAGATAAGCAGTTTTCTAAATTTTAACTATCCGATAAATCATAATCTGTAATTGATTTCAGAAATTAATTATTAATATTGTATCTAACATTTTTAAAATATTAGTTTGAATTATTTTAATTAGTACATGATACACAATACTATACTCTCTAACACGGTAATTTTTTTTATAACTGGGGGTACTATTTTGAGTGTTTTATAACATTTATGTCACTATGAGTTCTACATCAACCATTCGTGTAAAAGAGAAGATTCGTTATGATATAAATGTTCACCGTGAGCAAAACAAACAAATCTTGTTAAATTCAAGACGCGGAGTTATAGTAGAAGAAGAAGATATAATTGATGTATTTACTATTGAAGATATGAGAAACTTGGCGCTAGAAATAAAATGCAAAAGAAAAATCACTGTCAAACATTTAAAAATGTTAAAACATGCCTTGTTGAATGGTCAAGAATTCATTTTATCGTTTTATCAAGTTCAAGGGACTGTTGATGCTTTACTTCATTTTGTGTCAAGTAAATTTGAACTGATTCATTATAATAATGAATAAAAAAATAAAATGTATTTCATGTTTTCATTATTACAATATTTATATAAATTCAATATAGGTAATTAAAGGTTTATTATAATTTATAATAGTATTATTTTCATTCTAGGCAAAAATGAAGGTGTACAATTAGCTGCAATTGAATGTTTTTGTAACATGGCATTGGGTGATAAAAAAATGTGTATCAAATTGACAAAAATAGTAACTCCATACTTGATGATTTATATTAATAATTTGAATTTTAACTTGTCAGTAAGTATATATTTTTATTTATTTAAAATTTTTTTAGTTGCATTTATTGCATTATTGTATTTAATAGCATTAGATTAATAGATATCAGTTAATATGTTTATATTAAGTAGATATTAAATAACCCATAATATTTGAGAGTAAAATAATACAAATTTCTATTCATATTAAAAATGTCGACATAAAAAAAAAACTTGATTATGTATACTGTATTGTAATTACATTTAATAAATAAGTAACACTTTTATAATTAATTTTTACTATATAATTGAATTATATACTTAATAAATTTTTTGAAGAAATTAATTTTCATATTTTAAATCTTTTTGTTTATGATTTTTATATAAGTATTCCTCTAAAGCAGGGGTCGGCAACCCGTGGCCTGCAAAGCAATTTTTGATGGCCTGCACAAAGGTGATTAATTTTTGTTTAATTTTTTTTCAATAAAATTTTCAATACAAGTTTATTTAAAGTTATATAGTTAGTTTAATCTATAAAATCCAGAATCCTTTTCAAGTGGACATAAAGAATGTCAAAAATAATTTGCAAATGGAAGTCATTGAAATTTCAAAATGACGAGGTTTTAAAAAATTATGTTCGGGAAGCAATTAGTTTGCCTCAATTTTATAGTAGTTTTCTAATATCATCCCTGGAATCAGACAATTCACACAAAAACTTATAGCGGTGTTAGAAAGTACCTATATATGTGAGCAGACATTTTCCATTGTGAAGTACAGAAAAAGTAAGCACTCTTTGAACCTTAGTGATGAACATTTAGGAGCTGTATTACAAGTCTCAACAACAAATCTGCAAGTTGATATCGAAAATGTAACTAATAAACTGTAGGCACAGAAATCGCATTAATTTACAATTTTACAATTTTTTATTCAATTCAATTTTTTCAAGTAACATTTGTGTTTTTTTTTTACTCTCATATTTCTTTGTAAAATAATCAAATATAATAGCAATACAATTATTACTGTTATATCATAATATGTATTTATTTTTTTTAATGTGGCCCTTGATGAAAATTGAAAAAAAATATGACCCGCGTGGTTAAAAAGGTTGCAGAAATATAGCCTCAGGGATGGGCAAATTACTCAAAAAAATGTAACTAATTACAAATTAAAATTTAAAAAAAACCAGATGAGCCTTGCTTTGTTGTACAGTAGGGGGTGGAGTGAACCTCATTCATAGGATAGGTCATTACAATGGATTTGTTAAATTTGAATGCAATAATAAGTATCATTGTATACGAAAAACGATTCTGAACGGAGATGATATCTTAGTCTAGAATAAGTTTATTATGTTATATTTGAATTATTTTTTGTCAATATTTGCTTTTCAAATGCTTATAAAATAATTTTGCAAATGTATTTCAATAATTTTTGTAGGACAATAAGAACAACTTCTGTGGAATCATCTATTAAATTTTCAAGTATTTTGTCCCAGCTTAATTTTTTGATCTGCAATTATTTAAACAAAATTTAAAAAAAAAATTGAGTTTTTCAAATGCCTATAATTTGCTTAATAATCAGTATATTTATCTGAAAAAAAATTACACAAAGAAAATGCTAATCTAAACTACTGGTAAAAATTTTGAGTATCTACGACTTATAGTTTTTGAATAATGACAAATATTTAAATTTGTTTGAAGATAAATTGTTATTTTATGTTTATGCAATTTCTTAAAAAAATTTCCTGAAAGTCCGGTAGAAAATTTTATATAGTTATTTGAAGAGTAACTTATGGATAACCTTATGTTGAAATTTTGAACCTTAAGTATAAATAATAAGTATTTTATAATTTTTTAACTACAAAATAACTTGCAAATTATCGATATAATAGTATAAAAATAATATTCAAGTAATAACCATGTACATTTTATAAAATAAAATTATTAAATGCTGCAATTCTTTAGACTTGATATAAATATCCTAAATAATAATAAAATGTACTTAATTGTAACTACAAAAAATAATATCATATAGTAAACTGGAAGTTAATATATGTTTTTATACAAATGACATTCATTAGTTTGGATAAATGCACTGTGGTATATTCTTAACAGAAAATGTGTTATTATATGTGACATATCTACCTGCTGTGCCAGGTATTAAAATTATTAAATTGATATTTTGAAAAACAATTAAATTATGGTGTATTGAGTGCTTGATAGAGTTCTGTTTTAGGATACCTGGTTATCTATAATAAAATAGTGATATCTTGACAACTAATTATTGGTTATTAAATGATTATTTGATCTTATTTTTGCTGTATTTTAAATTTACCTATTATATGATAAGCTATTTTATATTTATTTGTAAAGGACTTTTTTTTTTTTTTAGTGCATGGCAATTTGGACTCTTGGGAATTTGAGTGACTCTAATGAAGAGTCGTGTAAACTGCTTCAAAATTATAATTTTTTTGGTACCTTAATTGAATGCTTAAAAAATTCAACCTGTGATGAGGTCATTTTAAATACCTTTTATGCCTTAAAACTTTTTCTTAAGGCTTACATATACCAGTTAGAGTAAGATAAAACTATTTTATGACAAATTAAAAATATATATGCTATACACATAATACATAATAACATAATATTATATAATATATAATAATGCACATATTATACATATATTTATACATATATACATTATTATATCTAACTAATTCAATTATTGTTATTAGGATTGAAGAACTTAATAAATTACTTCATGTATGTTTTGATCGCTTGAATTCATGGAAAGAATCATTTTGGATAGTGTATCAAATTTCCTGTTGTCAAGATTGTGCTTTGTTAAATAAAAATTTAATAAAACGCTTATTCATCAGTATTCATACAGATGAAGATATTATTGACATAAAATGTTTGGTAGCAATTTTAAGAACTATTGGCAATATTGTTGCTAAAGATAATAGTATTGATTCAGCCAATGAATTTATGGTTGGATTGAAAAATAATGGACTTTTTATTAGAAATATATTAATAAAAAACAGACTGATAAACCTAAATGATGAATGTGCTTGGGTGTTAGGCAATGTGTTTAATGCTTTGCAAATTAATAAGCTTCATAAAAATAACTGTGTAACAGCAGAAGACTTCAATGAAATCTGTAATTACCTTTTTCTATAAATTGTATAATTGGAATAATTTATTAATTGAAAACTTGTGTTTAATTGAATTATATTATTTTATACTTGATTATACTTTTATAATTAATTAGTTGTATTCATTTGAAAATACCTGAATGCCATAATGATTCTGGATAATAGTTAGTGTGAATTATTTTTAATATATTTCTGTGATTTTTAGTGTTTGAAAAAGATGATAATGTTTAATTTTCATACAATTTTAAAGACGATTGTTTGTCATGTTTAGAACTTTAAACTAAAAAAATTATCTATCAATAGAATCAAGGTGTATGAAATATGAAAGCATCTTTATATTTAAAATATATTATTTCCAGATCAAACTAGGTTAATGATTCTTAGTTATTCTATTAGTTTTACAATAATGATTGTTTTTTTTTTTATATTTCTTTTTTCTGTCATCACGTTTTTGGGCAGTAAAAATGTTCGATTTTCTTAAACAGCAACTTTTCTAAAAGGGAAGTGAATGTAGATAGTACTTGGGCATGTCAAAAATCAAAATTTTTCAATACTTTTCAAAAGCGTTAAAAAGAAAATTATAAAAAACAGGAAATTTTACGCAAAATCACGTTTTAACAAACTCCAAAAATGCTTTAACTCAAAAACGAAAAAGCCGCATACACTTGAAATTTTCAACAACATTTAAATTAGAGTTTTCTATACATGGTAATGTCTTTAAAGTATTTTGAAATTTTTTGACTCATTAATAGACTATTTAAATTTTCGATTTTTCTAAGTTTTTTTTTTTTGAAATACCAATAAAAAATATTTGGCTGTTCAAAAACTTGAAAATATAATACAAGGTTTATTATAAGTTATAGTTATCGCAAATAAATAAAATTGGAAATTATATAACTCAATTTTTTTTATAAGCCTTTAAAGTTTAAATTCGTATAAAATATGTTAAAATATATAAATTTTCAACTACAAAATAACTTGCAAATCATCGAGATTTTTACAAAATATTTCATACAGATTTGAGCTTTATGGGCTTATAAAAAAGAGTTGAGTGAAATAATTTTCAATTTTTTTAGTTGCGATAAGTATAACGTATAATAAACTTTGTATCAAATGTTTTAGATTCTGAACGGAGTGATGGAATCTATTGATTTTACAATGATTTTTTTTATTTTTTGTGTCTGTCATCACGTTTTGGGGCAGTAAAGATGCTTCGATTTTCTTAAACAGCAACTTTTCTGAAAGGAAAGTAAATGTAGATGGTACTTGGGCTAGTTAAAAATTTAACTTTTTCAATACTTTTTAAAAGCGTCGAAAAAAACGGGAAATTTTACGCAAATTTACGTTTTGACAATACATTTTTTTAAAAAACTAACTCAAAAACGAAAAATCGCAAACACTTGAAATTTTCACCAAATGTTTATATTGGCTTTTCCTATACATGGTTAAGTTTTCAAAGTATTTTGACTTATTTATAGACAATTTAAATTTTCGAATTTTGTAAGTTTTTTTTTGAAATATCTATCAAATTTATTCTGCTGTCCGAAAACTCTTGAAAATTTAATACAATGTTTATTATAAGTTATACTTATCGTAACTAAATAAAATATATTAAAATTGCAATGGTTTGCAAGTTATCTTGTAGTTAAAAATTCATAAAATTATTTCAATTTATACTTAAGGCGGTTGAAAGTGTGTCGCTTTTTCATGCATTTAGACCAATAAGTAAAAGAAAAAAAAAACACACTTCCAGAAGTCCAATTTTCATTTTGAAAAAAATGTTTGGATTTGTTTACTCCTTGTCTGTGTTATATAGGAAATTAATTTTTAATTTTATGTTTTTTAGTTACAATTAAGTAAAAGTGAATTTTGGAAAAAAAAAGAAAATTAATTTGGTACTATAGTAATTATACAATAGAAAAAAATCGAAAATCCATTTCCTACATAACCTAGAAAGCAGAATAATGAATTTAATTATGTTTTCAAAATTAAAATCGGGCTTTTGGTACTGGGTGAATTTTTCTTCCGCTTTTTGGGACTTTCATAGTCGCATAGGAGTAGAAACATTTTCAATTGCAAAATATAGTGACGTGTGACTGCGTGTAGGTACGCTATACGGATTTCCGAGAATCTTAGCCGCGACTATTATACGGGCGATATGAAGTCAATTACATGATGTTATAAAGATATACAGCTACTAATAAAATATTATTCAGTATAATATTATGCCATCGTGATTCGTAATTCAGTCCAGTATACTTGTCTATGATTATTGATTCAGTCCATGCACGTTTCTATTTGTACTTACTATCAATTTTATTATTTTGTGGTAAAAATGAGTAATTGGCATTTTGGTAATAAAAAACGAGCTAAATTATTCATAAGACGAAAAAATTGAAACACAATTTGGCAAATTTTCAAAAAAAAAATAAAGTAATTCAAGAACTCGACAGTGACGACAGGAATAACGTTTCAGAAATAATCAATAATTAGGTAAAAAGTTGTTCAATAATGCGATATTATAATTATTTTAAATTTCAGTAGTATATATAATATATAATACAGTAAAAACTGTATCTTGGAGATAAAGTGTCCTCCGAGCATAAAAGAATATACTCCAGAAGAGGCAGTACATAAAAAAAAAAAATAAAGTACATGAAATCCGATGGTGAAAAAATTACTTTAAAAAAAAACTTATTATTATTATAATCAAGTTCAAACACAACTCAACATTACAGAAAGGAACTACTGTTATTTTTTTGTGTGGACTCCAAAGGGTACCTAATAGTATATGACAATTGTTATCGTAAAATCTAAAATATTATAATTTATACGTTCTATTTTAAACGTATTTATTTTAGGTTTTATAGTAAACAAGATATCCAAAGATGTCAACTTTTGAACATCAAAAATTGAACCATTTGTCACAACATTTTACATGGAATCGTTATTGCCTGAAATCATTGACCCAAGATTTGATAGAGGACTACCAATAAGATCTGGTATACCGACAAAGAAGCTCTAACTAAATAAAGGTGTATTTATGTAGCAATATAATATAATATAAACAATTGTTTTTTAAAGAAGGTACTTTATGTATGTATGATCTTGTATTTACGTATTTACCTATCTATTTTGTCAATACAATGCGCGCTATGACTGTAATAAAATTATTGTTGAACTGTTTACTGACAAAACAAAATAATTACGCGTTCGGGGAACTTACACACACATTATAATCAGTTACTACACACACATTCACACAGCAATTCCCAATGAATATAACATATCGCCTATACTTAACCCCTTAAAAACGGTCCACTTTCAACCGCCTTAAGGATTAAAATTTTAACACTAGGTTATCCATAAGTTACTCTTCAAAAAACCATAAAACAATTTCTATTGGACTTGAAGAAAAAAAAATTATGACCGTTTGAAATTTAAATTTTTACGAAATTGCATACTATTGCATTATATTTCAATATAAATATAAAATACTATATTATTATATACCCATTTTAGACCAACATATCATCTCCGTTCAGAATCGTTATTCGTATACAATGATACCAATCATACCAAATGAATTTTGAAACTATTGTATCAATTGAATACTTATGCAGTAACTCGTGAATTGTAGTTTATTTTTTTTTAAAAAAAAAACAAACGTCACCCCGAAGTCCCAACCATAGTTGGCTTCTTGAATCAAGGCTGCTGGATCTACAAATACTCATTTGTAAATATTGTTAACAATTATCACTTGTAATTATTGTGAAAAAAAAATCGTGTATATTATTAAGTTATAGTTGGTTATCATTCTTTTCTGTATATAGTATTTTTATTAATCAAAAGGATCAAATTGTATCAACAATTTTCGACTGAAATGTACTACAATTTGATTTTTACCTTCTAAAATTTATTTTATGAAAATGTGATTTAATGTTCTGTTTTGGCACAGAAATACTTTAAAATTATTTTATATTGGCAATTATTAAAATATTTATTCAATGTTGCAATCAGTAGTCTATTTTGTTTTCATGTTTCTATAAATTTGGATATTTTCCAATAAATTTTTTTAACTTTATAATGACTTGTTTTTTCTTTTACTAAACATTTGACTAGATTTGTATTCCATTATACATAATGTACTTTTAAATAATGAGAGATCAATTGTTTTAAAGTGTAATAGAAATTAATGTATTTAATTAAAACACTGGTAATTCTTAGGTAATTCGTTCTGGGCATGGGTTCAGTTTTTTGTTGAACCATGAGTGTTTATCATTCCAGTTATGAGTACAACAACGGTTGGGCATGTGCACCACCTAGATTTTTTAAAAACAAGAAAATTATTAAAAATTTATGAAAAATTATAAAAATTTATTTTATTTATGAACCTTATTTGAGTTATAAATTAATTTGTATTAAAAACAAAAAAAAAAAAATGTATAAATTTTATAATTACGTTATTAATTTATAGTGTTTGGTGCAATATAATTTCTGTTAAAATGCTTATATCATGTTTATTGTATCTACAATATTACAATAACAGTAATAATAATATAATTATAAATTATAGTAGGAATGAGTTTATAATCGATTATCCAAATTCACTTAGCGGCGTATATGCTTTCCCTTCAGGTGTCTCCGGAATAAGGTACATTTCCCTCTGATTTTTTCCTGTTCATCAATAGTAGCATAATGTTAACCAAATACTAAAGAAGTAAAACTTTTAGCATTAGAGGGTGTTGTTAAATTCATATAGTCATGTCTTATATTAATATTATAGACTTTCTATAATTTTTCAAAATTTTATTGGTGTTATTTTTTTAAATGATTTAAGTTCTTGGGCCTATAAGTTTGTTGTCCAGTCTCGATTTATAATCCTACACAGAGTCGTATAGTATGTCATCGTTATCATCGACTACGTTCCGTTTCATTGGTGTTTTTTTTTCTAATAACTTTTATCGAATTTACAATATATATTCTATACGAGGTATCTATAATAATTAATGAGTAAATTTGAGGGAGTGACAGTGATGGGGTGGTAAACAGGAGAGCTACCTTTACACGAAGGTTAAATTTCATATATTTCAGGACTTCATATATGTATTGAGAAGGTCTCTGGACCAATTTCGATTTAAGCGTCGGGTAGGATTGCCTGGAAGAGATTTTGAGTGTAGCTGAGATATGAGTTGTTTTGGGTGGCTTAGCATTTTAAAGTGGAGTCTTTTGATAGTAGCTACTGTCTGGGTAATGGATGAAATTTTGAGGTTTTCATGTTGAGAGACGTTTGTGACGAATTACGGAGCTTTGGTGACCATGCGGAGGCACATAGATTGGAATTGAGAGTCGGCAGGTAATCACTAGGCAACCGCGTTTTATCCTTCTCTCGCAATTTTATACCTATGTAGGTGGACGATCCAATTATACGGCTGAGGAGACATAACGCACCGCGTCAAGACTTTAGTATAAAAGTAAACGGTTGGACTTTGGACAAGTCCATATATTAAATTTGAGGAGATGTCCGATAAGGTGTAGACGAGAGTTTAGTTTTTTCTTTTGCTTTTGAGATGGGAACCTCAGGTGAGTCTCCTGTCAAGTAGCAGGCCGAGGTATTAAGCTTCCCTTGTAATGGATAGGTATCTTGGTTAGTTAAAAAAAAAATCAATTTTAGTGTCTTAACTGCCTTCGCGGAGATCCTTTTCGTCCAGCCGTTTGCCTCTATTCTATATAATACACCATTCGAGGCTTTATTTTTAGATGTATCTTCTTTTATCTGACCCACATTTTATGCATCCATTTTATCATTTCCTGGTGCAAAATTATAGTTTCCTATTCTCGTTTCTGGTTTGGCCACAACCACCTCCCAGTTCACTCCTTTCATTTATCCTTAAATAATTTTCCTTATTGCACTCGTCTTGGGAATCTCATTGTGAGTAACACTTTCTATCTACTATTTAATTGTCCTAATGTCCTTCATAGCCATTTCCTTTTAGAGGATTTTTTATCATAATACATTTTTTTGTATATAATTAATTAATGATTGAGACAAATATATGTATAATAAAAGTTTCTAAAAATAAAATAAAAAAGTTTGGTTCCCCATTTACTGTTGTTAAACAGTACATATTTACAAGCACCAATGCATGTATATAACTGTAAAGTTTTTAATACAAGAATAAACAGAATTTTAAAATGTAATAGGAATTTTGACAATAATTGCTTAAAAACACGTAAATAAATACATAAATTTACAACATTGAAAAATAAATAATAACAGCATATAATACATATATACCTACCTACATATGCATATAGCTAGTATATATATATATATATACATATACATATACTTTTTGGCAATGGACAATATCAAGGTTTATTCAAGATCACCCAATTTTGAAATTGGCAGCAACTAACACGTCTAAAAATAATGACAACGCACAAAAATAATGAAAACTTCATATCAGTCTTATTTTGCGACAGATTCCGCGCTAAAGCTCACCGAAAATGACGACCGTCTTCGCCCGAATAGTAAAGTTTTCAATTGCATACCCAGTTACCCGAGGAATGGCTTCATACGCAGTTATATGGCCAACCGGATGTTTAATACAGCAAATGGCATTTGGAGATGATAAATTTGACTTTGCTAGAGCCGCTAGATTTGGACTATTTGGAGCATTTTATGTGGCTCCAACTTTAAATGCTTGGCTAACTGTTGCACGTTATTTGTATCCAAAGAACGATCTTCGTAGTGCAATTATAAAAGTGAGCTTATAAATTCTACACACACAAACAATACTTATAATAAATTTTAAAATGTGTTAGGCACTTATAGAACAAGTAACATATTCACCATGTGCAATGGTGAGCTTTTATTTTGGAATGTCTTTACTGGAGGGCAGGACGGTCAATGAAGCGAAAAAAGAAGTAGAAAACAAATTTTTGCCTACATACAAGGTACAATATTTGTATTTATACTTTTTTTATAATGATCATAAAACACAGTATGTAGGTAAAGATAATCTTAAAATCATTATTTACAGATTTGAAGGATCTTTAGTATAAATATTAATACATAGGTACTACTCAAAATCATCAAATACCTAGTAAAAATTGCCATATTTACCTAGATACTTTGAATTTACCTTTCAATGTTATATTAATAACAACAAATTCAGTACATACTGAAGGATTGTAGTATTTGTATGGTATCAATTAAAGGGTTTACTTTCTAACCATCCACTTTATTTTAAGGAAGTAAAAAGTAGATTTATTTAATTGATATAAGAAACTCTTTAACCATATAAGTATTAATTTTTTTAATTTATTCAAATTTGCTTATCAAACATTTTTAAATGATGAGTGATTTCCATTTTAATTCATCTTCATCTTATGATTAATAAATTTTAATTTTATGTGTAATTAAAAATCAACTAAAACAATTAGGTACCAAACTATATGTGTTCATGGTAAACATTAATTTATATTTTCAGCAATACACTAATTTTTATTCTTACATATTAATATAACAACTAATAAAACTTAAATATTAACATTTATTAAATATAATACTAGGTATATAACCAAGTCTATAGTAAGGTTTATATAATAGAGGAAATTATAGAAGCTACAAGAATCCAGGATCAAAGAGTTGTTAACAATAATACCTAAATATTATAATATTGAAGAGATAAAATAATTAGGTAAACTTTTCCTGGAAGAAGTTGTCACCATTTTTGACAGTTTTAGAGTAGCTATACTCAACTTTTTTAGATTCACGATCCACAATTTATTTATTTTGTTGAGGCAACCCCCTTTTTAACATTACAAGTATGTAAAATGCAATGTACAGAATATGTTTTGTTTTAACATTTTTGACAAGTTAGTAGTTTCCAATTTTTCATAGACACAGTTCACTTTTAAACATAAATACAACAATTTCGAATAAAATAAAACAAACATTTTGTAAATAGTTAATACTCATAAATGTATATACTTAAGAAAAAAATTGAATAAAATATAAAATAAATGTATATTTATTATGTAATTTGATTAAGAACCACCTAACATACATAACCAATTTCAGTATAATTATGAATAAAATTATTGTATTAACCAAAGTATATTGTAAACCAGGTATTTCAGAATGATTCAACAAATACAATAATTTTTACTCAATTCATTATTTATAACTTTTACTTTTTTAAATTTATATTATAGTAGTATGTTAAAACAAAATTGTATAAAAATATTGTTTTTACTTTTGGAACTTAAATTTGAAAATCCAAATTTTATTTTAACATTAAAAATAAAAATAATAAAGTAGGTAGCCATTATATAAATCAAATTTTTAGAAAAAATTATTGTATTCAAATATCTTATTAAAGTTTGGTCATTAATTTATAACAATTTTTTAAAACTATTTCATTGTGTATGTAATTCTTCTAAAACTGATTTAATGTAAATACCATTTTGGGTATTTAATATTTCTAAGTCTGTATTGGTACCAAAATCTATATATCTATTATGGTTATTTTCTAAAACATATCTAGCAAAATTTGAATTGAGGACAGTCTTTTTTAATTTTATTTCAGATTATGTGTTCTTAATATTCTATATTAAAATTTCTTATTGTATTACAAATATAAAATTTATTAAAATTTCTCTCAAGTTTATATATACCAGCATTTTTTTAAGAAGACTTTTTTGTGAAGTTTTTAGATTTATTGTTTATATGCTTGATTAGATTATTTTTAATCTTAAAAGTAACTCTTGCATTGTTTGAATCATCGTTTAGAATTTTAGCAAATTTGTCTAATAGATTATTTAGATTTTTCATGCTATAATAGTTAACAACATTATTTGGCGAGTTGTGTTTCAATTATTTTTAATAATATTAAAATTGAAATTATTCCCATTATAGATCCTTGCTAAACAAGGATAGAAAACACAGCTAATTAAAATACATTTAATGTATTGTAATACAAATTTTTAGGTTTTATCGATGGCAATGATCAATAAAATAATTGGGTGATGGCCGGTTTGAATTTTATAAAAGTATATGTTAATTATGTACTATAAACTTTTTTGGCCTATGAAAAATTTTTAGATCCTTTGAGTGACTCCATGAAAATATTAATATATTTTATCTATTATATAGACAATATTGAGCGTATGTTGATAATTATGTTTATTTAATGGAATATATTCAAACCTATGAAATATTGAATTAGAAAATGATTTTGAGAATAAAGATAATTGTAATCATATGGTAAACAATAGCCAGAATCTGATTTATGCAAGTGCAGATTGTATTTGAGTATAAATTGAATGTTTTATTTATTTTGTTAATTAATTTTAAGTTGCTAACTAAATTTTCTGCTTGTCCATTTGAAACCCTAAATAAAACCAAAACCAAATAAACAAACAAATAAATAATAAAATGAAAGTATTGTTCCATGTAACCAATAATTGTTATTATAAAAAATACTACAGATATCTACATTCTATATCATAATTGTAATATAGATATCAGTAATAAATATTAAATACACATGCAAGAAAGTTGTAAAGTTATAGTCATTAATAAATAATTGGGATAACAATCAAAATTCTAAGCAAACATACAAACAAATTTAGAATGTGGTGGTTATCGTTATTAATAGCAATATGTTCATCATGTGACTAAATGTTCAAGAAATCCAGTTACACCACAGAATAGATTTAAACTATTGATTGGTAACATTAATTAATATAACTCATCCCAGCTATTTTATCTAAGATTGGAGATAACTGTTCAATGGTTGATCACATCATTTTTAAATTGCCTCAATAAACTTTTTATCGAGAGCATGAACTTAAAAATGAAACATATTTATTAAATTTTAAATTGTATTTATTTTAAAGATGATAATTCTTGTCATATTAGTTTTACTGTACCTATGCTCCATATAAAACTAAAAATCTCATATAATCAATAGGAATATATGTATTTATTAAAATATTGATGTGTACATGTTCACAGGTGGGTGTAATCGTTTGGCCTATATTACAAGTGTTCAATTATACAATGATTCCAGAAAAAAATAGAATTCCATTTGTCAGTCTATGTAGTCTGGCTTGGAGTTCATTTTTAGCATATATGAATCATAACAAAAAAAAGGATAATATATTAGTCACTAAATGAAGAAAAATAATCATTCCAAAATAAACATTATAATTATGAATTCATTGTACATAAACATGTATATTATGTATATTTTAAAATATAATTGCAATATAGCAGATACTGAATTAATGTTTAATTGTTCTCATTTTTATATACTTATGGTTCTAAAAACATTAAAACCTGTTTGCGCAGTACTTATGAGAGCTCCAGTAATTTGTGGATGCCAATGAAGTTCTTTTACATGTTCTTGTCCTTGATGGATAAACAAGAGTTGTGGTGGAATTTCCTAAAAGAATTAATAGTATAATTAACATATTGAATATCTCATTATTTTAATGACTAATAAATTAAATTAATAAATTATCTATATTTTTTTTGTAAAGTTTTAAGTTATATATTGAGATTTACTGCAATTTGCATACTTTTATATCATCTTTATCATTAGTAGTATCTCTTTCAACAGCTAAGTCCCATATAGCAATTTGATCATCATCACCACCAGAAGCAAACACAGAACTATCTTCTGGACTCCATTCAACTGTTGTTATAGCACTAGTATGATGTTTGAATACAGCTAGTTCATTACCTTTCTATTTTAATGATAATCATAATTATAAATAAGTTTTATAATATATAAAGCAAATGCATACTTTAAATTGTCTCAGATCCCAAATCATTAATTTACCATCATCACCACCAGAAACAATTAATGGTTCTTTTTTGTTCCAATTTATAACATTAATATCATTATCATGAGCATTAGCAATTGTTAACATATTTGCTTTGTTTGGTGCTAACCGTGTGTCCCATATTCTAAGTCTAAACAGGACATTAAAAGTTAAAGAAATATTTTAATGGTTTAAAATAATATTTCAGTTACGATCTGTCAACAGAACAAGACACAAGGACATTAACTTCAGTTGGAGACCATTGTAAATCTTCAACGGATTCTTTATGTCCATCTAATGACCGTAAATTAACAATCCAACCACTTTCACTAGGTTTCCATGTATGAATATTTCCTTTACAATCACCACTAGCTAAACATCCTAAAAAAAAAAAAAAAAAAAAAATCAAAAACTAATAAGTAACATATTTTTTCATAATAAACTTAAATAGTTACCAGGAGACTTGAGGGACCAATCTAAAGCAAAACCTTCGTCTCTATGCCCAGAAAATGAATGTAAAGGTTTATGTTCAGACATAATCCGTTTGGGAGCAGGTTTACCAAATTTTTTTTTTTTCTCTATGCTTCCAATTTTCCTGTTTCTTTTGGCTTTTTCAACTTCTTTCAGCTTACTGTTTAAATCATAAATATTAACTATTCCTTTTTCTGACCAAACAGCTCCAAATACTTTGTCATCAACCATAGTATTCTATACATAATAAATTGTATAAATTAAAATATTTAACAAGAGTTTTTTCTAATGATCAATTGGTTTAATATATAGCAATATCTTGAAGTACATTTTGTCTGATGTTTTAATAGAATAATGATTTTTGAACTACAGCAGCGTTTCTTAAACTTTTTTATCTATGGAACCCTTTTTAATTTTTACTTTAATCGTGGAACCCCTACTATTTTATTTTATTTTATTTATGTCAAAGTAAAAATAACAAGAATAATAATTTCAAACAAAATGTATGTATGTACCAATAAATATGGAATATATAATAGAAGTATCATGTAGGTATAGACTATACTATATACAAACATTTCTTGATCCCCCCCTTAGCTACTACTAATCTTAATTTAGATTTTTGAAAGTAATTTTCTTGGAAACTTTAAAAAAAAGCATTTAAGTTTCATGGAACCCTGAAGTGATTACCGCAGAACCACAGGATTCCACGGAACACAGTTTAAGAAACACTGAACTACAGTGACTAACCATGATTAAATAATATGTTTAAAAATACCAAAACTTTCACATTGGATTTTAAATATATAAGAATTTGGAATAACTTACTCTAATTCGGTTTATAGTTCCAAAATGAGGAATTGATGATATTTGCAATACTGGTTGGTCTTTAGATTCTTCATCACTACTGTCAGATTCTACATCTGAATCATCCGACGAACTACTTTCATCGTTTTTCATGGCATTTAAATTAGATAACTATAATATGTTATAAATTTCATAAAATAGTTTTCTGACTACAATTTTTATAGGTTTCATTAGAAATTGTATACAATTCATACCTTCATAACAATTACACAGTTATCTTTTGGTTTTTCTGCTTGGCTTCCAGCAACCAAATACATTGAATGAGGAAAGTCACTACGATTATATCCCAAGTCATCAACAATAACATCAAAACTCAAACATGGCAAACCTAATGATAATAAAAGTATTATAATAGTATATAATATAAGTAAATTAGAGTGAAACTGAAAATTAAAACATTGGAGTTTACCAGAATCAATATCGTGTAACATATGGTAAGCAGATGGGTCGAACACTAAAGATTCATCTTCTTTCATCTGATTGCCAGGTAAGTACACTTGCCGCGGTTCTTTTTTAGTAGAACTAGAGGATTCGCCAACTTCGTTATGCTCTTCTTGGTCATCTTGATCCTCCTCGTCATTTTCACTATCTACGATCATTTCATCTAAACTTTCATGTTCAGAGTCTGACATTTTTGAAAGATAAATTGCTTTATTATTTAAAATAAAAATACAACACGACCACTTACAATTCACAACGTAAAGTCGTAAAGTAAATTAATACTTTAATAGTAAACACGTGGTGATGGTAATACATTTACAACTTACAAGTAATAAATATTAGATAACAAGTCAAAAATAGATAAGAATCTGTATCAAATAAAAATCGGTCGAATTGATAATAGTATACCGGGCGGGCATGAACTACCTATAATATACAAACAATTTATTTAAAAAATATATTTTACAATATTTCTGAAACCTAAAATAGTGATTAAAACTTATAAAAATAAGTACATATCATGTACTTAAATCGTATTGTGATTATTAATAAAGATTAATTAATACTAAAATGATGAAATATAAACATATAAACTAGTTAATGTATAAACTAACTAAGGTTATATCTTTTATAGTATTTTTTCATTAAAAGCTTTACATTTTTTGATATTGCTGGCAATTTGACAATCATTATAGTTTAATATATTATAAATATTTTTATAGTTTTTTCAATTTCTCAATTTCAAAGCATGTGATAACTAGAAAGAATGGTATTATGTTGTTATGCATCAGTTATTGGTACATAAGATGGAGGACAATGTTATGGAATCTAAATTAAAAATAGGATATTTAAAGTCATAAATAAGAAACAGAATAAACTGTCAAGATATTTATTATTTTAACTGATATTTTCAATTATTTTAAATTTAGAGTTTGTCTGATATAAATATTATTTTTATTTATAATAATAATAATAATAATAATAATGAGCTTTTATTTTGAGGTATTATTTAAACCTATACCTACAGTATCCCTAACTGCTAAACTACATTTTGTGTCATGTAAGTAAAATTCACTCCAATCCACAGATTATATGATATATATTTCTATATATTTCTATATAATTATATATATATAATCTGTGTCCAATCATTCTCTTTTAGTATATCATATTTGTCAATGAATGAATAAACACATAAACATATAGGTAATAAATATAAAATAATAAAATATGAATGACATAAAACATTAAGTACTCAAAAATTATTACATGTTTCATATAGTAATAGGATACAGGAATGCAAAACCTTTGTACATATAAATAATCTATGAAAAATATATAAGGTTGACTATAGTAATGAATATTTTTAACGTTGATGCAATATTTAATACATTTAAACAAAAATATAAATCTCTATTATAATTTGTATAAAAAGAGGCCATTGGATGAGAAACTATGAGACTAGAACAAAATCCCGCCGGACAAAACGTCGCCACCAAAATCCCGCCAAAAAACAAAAACAAATTTTATTGAATACCGATAAATGCCAAATTGTAACTTACTCCAAAAAGCATAATCCTTCTCATTTTAGTTATTATATATGTGACATTAACTTACATCATTCACCCTTGATTAAAGATTTAGGGATTTTATTTGAGCCTAAACTATTATTCAATGCCACGGTTGTCTACCGTAGACAACCATGTTCAATGCTCAAGTATTAGCGATAAAAAACTTTTCCGAGTTTCGTGATCTACTTGTTCTCAAATGCATATATACCTCACTAGACCGTTCCTTATTAGAATACACTCCATTAATTTGGGACCACAGCAATGAAGGACATAATGATGAACTTGAAAAAATGCAAAATAAAGTTAGATATATATGTCATAAATGTATTATTCTACGAACTCCTCACTATGGTTACGAAAACATTTTAAATTTGTTAAACTTAAAAACTTTAAGACAACGTAGAAATGTATCATACAATACCTTTCTCTCTCCAAATTGCTGAATGACGGGATTGATGATTCATTTTTATTAAGTCAATTAAATTTCAAAGTTAATAACCACTACACTAGCAGCAATAATTTGTAAGTAAGAAAAAATGGCTTGTTTTGAAAGAAAAGTACTTAGAAGGATATATGGACCTACTTTAGAAAATGAAGTGTACAGAAGAAAAACTAATAGAGAAGTCCAACAAATTTACCAAAAACCCGGTGTCAATGCTTACCTCACGAGTAAACAAATCGAGTGGGCAGGGCATGTCTAATGGAATTTTAAAGAAAGTTCTGGAAGAAAAGAAAAATGGGGAAAGACCTAGGGGCTGTCATAGACAGCAATGGATAGACAGGGTCAACAATGATCTTAACATGTGCACCCAGGGAGTGACAATAGCAGACAGCGTTGATAGAAATAGATGGAGGAATGTAGTAGAGGCAGCGAAAGTCCTACAAGGACCGTAAAAGCTCAAGAAGAAGAAGTAGTCCTAAGTTTGGTAAAGTGTGAAAGAAAAGTTACTAAGAAAAATACAATAACTTTTTAGTTATTTCATCCTCATTAGGTTTTTTTTTTCGGCGGGACGTTGTCCGAACCCTATTGGATGATTGGTGGCGATTGGTTCCACAAACAAATTGCTGTAATTTTTTGCATTAATATTGTTACATTGTTATACTAATCTATGGGTTACACCTTATCTTCTTCTACATTGTGGGTTAAAGAAAATTACAATGCAAAAAGAAGAGTAAAATTAAATGTTAAATTCATAAGAAATATAATATTTTACATTGTATTAAAAATATTCAAATTTAAATTTTCCAACTTGACCCATACTTTTTACTTTGTAGTTATTAATAACTAGTTTTTCGTTTTAGGTACTAAAGTATTATTTAAATATCAAAAAATTATACAAAATAAAATAAAATTGTAAATTACACTTCTAATAATACTCAATTGTTAAAATGGCTAACCATTTATTTTATTTATAATTCATTTATATATTTTATACATTTTTTTTTTAAATAATATCTAATTATTTCTTTAATTTAATTTTATATTAATTTTATTTTATTATTTAAAAATATAAATTATTAAAAGATTAATATTATATTACTAGATATTAAAAAAAAAATTTATATTGTATAATAGTAACATTTATTGATGTAAACGGTCATTTATATAGAATTAAAATAAATAAAAACAATCTTAATTAGAGAATAATACCATAGCCATCTAAAGTTATAAAATAATTAACAAAAAAATTTAATTACAAGATTTGTTATTTATAAGAGTACATTTTTGTTAAAAATGTTATACATTATTAAATTTTGACTAATTTCACAAAACATAAGAAAAAAATAATAAATCAAAAATTAATTTTTAAACTATAGAGAAGTAAAATTGTTTAACGATAAATAAATAATTATTTTAATAAAATTAAGTATTTTAACATGGGATTTGATTTTGATAGAGTTGTAAGTAATCATATGCTATTGTTCTGAAGTTAAGGAAAGATTTATGAATGACACTCATCATATATACTGCAGCCTCACGATCAGTAGATTGAGGTGCAAATCTAGTTCGTAATAATTTGATCGTTTGACCACGGAAACAGGGTAGTCCAGTATCCAACATTAAAGAAACTAATGATATAATAGCTTCCTTGTAAGGTCTATAATAAAACGAAAATAAAATTATTGATGATATGCAAATATAATCTGTAAAATCTTAATTACCTGACAGCTAAGTAGGCTTGAACACATAATTCAGTAAACCAACGAAAAGGGGGAGCATCAATTTTACCACCCATTACCATTACCATTTCATCAGTGAGTTTAATGTCTGGTTCAAAACCTAAATTACCACCAGGTGATGACTCAAACATAAATCCAAAATCTAAAGAAAATAAAAACAATGTAATTAAGTAAACATTTTCAAAAAACTAAAGATTAAAAATAAATAAAATATTATTACTATATTTTATACAATGTAAATGTTACTTAAACTTTCATCTATTTATACTGTCTTTTTCTTTTGAACATCAAATTATAATTTTATTAAATCTATTTTTAATCCGAAAGTCAATATTTCCAACTCGTAGCAAAACTAAGACATGATCATGGTAGAAAACTAAAATATGGTATAACACTTAGTTGTAAGTTACTAATAAAATTGAGTAAGTATTAATATTCAGTTATATTGTTTAATATTTTTAAATGAAAGATGATTAGAACTAAATTAGATTTAAATATCTTTTTATATTAGTACTTGTATTTTGAAAAATCATTTTATTCTTCTTAGTACATTAGTTATTTATTTAAATCCAAATATGACTTTATGACTTACCAATATGTATAATATGTCCATCAGTATCCAACATAATATTTCCATTATGTCTGTCTTTTATTTGCAATAAAAATCCAATAACACTATATGCTGCCATAGATCTGACAAAATTTCTTCGGGCATTCTAAAATAAAACATAAAAAATCTCAACATTACATTTACATTTTTATTGAATAATTATACAATTCTATTAGGTCCAAGTATTTTAACTAATGAATTGGTGCTGGGTATATTGATAAAAATATAATAAAATACATATTAAAATATGTACAATTTTTTTGCATTCACGGTTTTAATAAATTTAAAAAAAACTAAGTTTAGAAAGAATTCAATTTTAGCAAATAATTTAGAAATTTAAATTTTAAATAAGTCTATATAAGCTATTATTTATTGGTTAACTTTAATACCTCTAACTTTAATTAATTTAGTGGTTTAATCAAGAACTAGATTTTGGCTTGCATAATGTTATAATAATTAAACCATCATAAATATTTATAATCTTTTACTTTTTAAGGAACTACATAAAATCGATACACAGTTTAGTTGCAAGTAAATTAGCAGCAAGGAGTTCCTGACCCAGATAAAATAAGAAAATAAAGTTATTCTTGATTCATGACCAATAGTAATTAATTGAATTTAAAACATTTTTGATAGAACACCTAAAATGTTTGTTTCGGATGAAGAATGAAGAATGATGAATGAATTTAAATACAGTTTGAAAGATTCTAAAAATAATAAAAGCATATCAATATGATTTTAACAAAAATTAAATTAGATGGGGAAAATGTCAGACGGATGAGTATCCATAGCTCAGAGTACAGAATTCTAACTAATAAAAGCTAAATTATGAAAAGAATTACAAATAAATGTTTACAAACCCAAATCTGTAATAAAATTATACCTGAAATTCTTTGGTATTTTCATCACCATAGGTTTTGATGAAATATTCATACATTCCATAGTCAGTTTGACGACCTAATTGATCTCTTGATTTGGCATTAGGAACACATTCTATCACGCCACACTACAATTTTAAAAATTTTTATTATTATTATATAAGAACTATTAAATCATTCCTACATAGCTTAAAAAGTAATAGTATAAAAAAATAATGTAAAGTTAAGTTACAATGTTTAATATCATTTATACTAAAATTAATCTAACTTAGAAAATCCTAGATGCAGTTTTTTTTTCTGACGTAGGGAATGTATCACCCCTATTGCCCAGGGCCTCTATTAGTGCTCTGCAATAGCCCCACACTGATCTTGATTGGGTGTGAACTGGCCCTCCATATTGGGTATTGAGTATTGATTATAGGGCTAACAACCCCGCCTAGTAAAAAACATATGTTCAGGAATATAAGCCTCGGGATAGATCAAATGGAAAAACAACTGGAAATCAGAATTAAAATGTGGTACTTGGAATTTATATTCCAATATATATATATGTTATATATATATATATATATATATATTCTTATGAACACTATATGCACCTGGAGCAATGAGGGAATTAGTAGAAGAATTATAGAGTTGTAAAATGTTTGACATTACAAGAAGTGAGATTGGAGGACACGGGCACAATAAAGATGTCACAAACAACAATTATAAATGGAAAAAGTGAAAAGGGTCACAAACTTGGAACTGGTTTCGCGATACATGACTCAATCATACACCTGATAAAAGAGTTCAAAGATGTTATCCAGAGAATGTCGAGAATAAAAGAAACAAAATGCAGAAGAAATAATAGACCATTATCAAGGAGGATTAAGAGCCAGCCGATATACAACAGACCAAATGCTCATAGTTAATATAGACAACTATATCAAAAATAAGGAGTTTGATAAAGAAATACATACACTATTTGTGAACTTTAAAAAAGCGTATGACAGTGTCCACAGGGAAAGTTTACTGAATATTATGAAAGAATTTCAATTTCAACAGAAACTGATGAATCTTAAATCAATCAGTATCATGGAGACCATGATGAGTTGAAGTAGGAAATTCAATCACAGCTTGTATGTGAGATAGGATGGTCTCAAAGGCTGAATAAACCCAAAAAATAAAAAAGAGAAAGATACAGTTTTTGTTTAAGTATAATAATATTCATCAATTTATACTGTCATTAATTAAATATACTTTATATTTGTACTTAGTAAATAATATTGCAGACTAATATATATATATATGTTTCAGTCTAAACTAATTTTCACAATTCCATTTAATCAAAACTAATTTTGACTAGTTACAACTAGAATTATTCAGGATCCTCAACGTTAGAACGAATTTTAACTTGCTACTTATCTATAATATAACTTACTTTTTTATAGTTAAAACTAGTTGTGTCTGAGATATAATGATAGAACTATCTAGTGAAAATTTATTTTCAGGATTTAAACTAAGGAAAAGTGGAAATAAGTACATTAAAATAACTGATAAGTAATAGAAATGTATTAACTTTTAAGTTATTAACTATATATATGTATTATAAATTAAGTGGAAAGCCAGTCACTATAACTAATGAGTAATGATCTATGATATGTTAGTAAAAATTAGTTTTAATGTATTATTTGAGTAAAAGACTATCTTTTAAAATAATTTTTAGAAAAAAAAATGTTGGGACCTTAACATTTATTTTGAAAATTTAAAATTTCATACAGCCATTTTGTAAAATTACGAAATTAATATTGTTATTATTAAAAAAAACCAAAATTATGAAATTTGAATGTTGAATGAATAAGAGCAGTTAAAAAGATAAAAACAATTAATTTAAAATTGTAAATTTTTTACACTCATTGTAAATATTGTGAGTTATAGCATCTGGCTTTTCATTAAATTAACAAACTGTATGTATTCTAAATCATTAAGATATAAGTACAATTAATATGTTTAATAATAGTTACCCCGGGTGCTGTAGCAACTACTCGATATGGGAATAAAAATAAATCTAATCCAACTTGTTGAAATACATTTTTAAAAATACTGATAACTTGAAGAGCTAACATATCTTGACGTACATCATCTCCAACCTAAAATTATTTGGCATATTAATTATAAAATCAACACCTTTTTTTAATACAACTATAAAAATTATACTTTGAATATAGCAGCCTGCCATGTATCTAAGCCCATCATAGAAGAAGAATTAATACATTTGTCAGTATTACCGGATGTTTGTTGATTTGATATAGCCATAGCAGTTTGTTCTAATTCATTTATACCACATTTTCTTACTCGAAACCGAGCTAAATATGGTGCTTTAGCAGCACTAAAATATTACATAAGTTATTTCGTTCAATCATTAAAAAATACCAGGAATCATAAGTAAAATATTAACCTTTGCATTGGAGTACCACTGTTATAGTCAATATCAATAACCATTGCTTCTGGATTTGAAGGCAAATAACATCCTGCTTGAACTTCAATTTTGCTCAGAGCTTCTAAACATGCACGTTTACGTTCAGGTCCTACAATTTTTTTTAATACAAATTTGTTAAGAATTTTACACATAAATATAAATTATTTAATTGTATTCAATTTTATTATTTTACCTTTGGGGAAAGGTCTAATTTTTCCTGATATATCAGTAATCTGAGAAAAAAAGTCAAATTCACGTTCATAAAACTTCTTAGCAGGCCCCGATAAACAATTTACGATTGCATTAGTCAATGAATCTAATGTATCGTAAAGAGCAGCTAAAACATTGTATTACTGTAACGTATTTGTAACATAAATTATTTGAATAACTTACTGTCTTTGTGCTGCATTTCCTCATCTAAGTACATATTTGTCTTCATATTCCAAATTAATTGATGAGCAACTACTTGGGACCGTAAGGAAATTGATTTTATAAATTCCAATACATAACCCATCTATTTGAAAATATAACAATAAATACAATAAGAATACATGGTTAACAAAAAATTCTCTTTACAGTATCATGTCGAAGAGTTTGCACCAATTGTGGAATGTAAAATAACACTGCATCAGCAGGGTAACTTGCTAATACACGAACAGCATACTGCGCAGATATGGGATGTGGTGGATATTGTCTAGAAAAATATGATAATGCTTGGATAGGAGTAACCCTTGCCCAAGTCAACATGTAAACAAGCTGAAATATTTATTACAATTTAATAAAAAACAAATACATAAAATAATAAAATAAATGTCTGGTTTTTGCTTACTTCAGGAGCATCACTTAACAGAGTTTCAGTAGTCACTAAATATTGTAAAGCTTCAGGTATGTGTGAAACAACCATTGGATTTGCTCTAACCATTCTGCATACTTCTTTAACAATACAGTCTGTATTTTTTAATCTTACTGGTAGAAATACACAAAGAGCAGGACTTATTTCCCATGCAAGTCTTGTATTCTCACGTAAGGATTTATCAGGGACATTTTTTGACTTCCAAGAAGCAACCATTTCTTCTCCAGGTACATTAAGTTCAGAAAGACCAGCAGGATTTTGCCATGTACTTAAAAATTCTATTTGGACAGCCTATGAATAAAAGTTTAGATATAAATTGCAGTATCATTTTTTAATTCATAGATTCTAATTAATGAATATATTAATTTAATCTTTGCTTTTTATTTGTTTTTAACTAAAGTAATTCACCAGTTTAGTATTTTAAAAAGTTGTTTCATTACTATTACTCTATTATGTAATTATTGTAGTATTATATTTTGTACTAATGTTCTATCTGATATACTTTGTTATACTATTATCACTATGTACTTAAATATTTAGGTAAAAGCAAATTTATATCATATTTTAATTTAAAATTAACTCTTATATGTTACCAGAAGATCTAATATAAGAATTCGCTTTTTTATATAATCTTTGACATATAAATCTTGATTAGCATTGACATTTTGACGTTTCATTCGTAAATTATTGGCTGTACGTTTGTTTAACGTATTTGTAGCAGATGTTGATAATGGTACAGTATTCATCCAGCCTTGAGTTGTACCAGAGTTACCAGAAACCGCTCCAATACTTGAAACTGTTAATTCATTTAATGAAGAAATCGTCAGTTGATGGTCATAGTTTGAGTTTCCGGGAGTTTGCAAATTACCACCTTGAAGATCAAAATCTGTAATATAATGAAAAAAGTAAAATAGAAAGAAATATTAAATAATTTTATTTGGCACATATTATAACTGTATTTAATAATCCTATATACCTCCAATAACACTAGCCATTAAATACTTTTTATCTGAATGCATTGTTTGCCAAAATTTAGTAAGGGCAAGAATATCATCTCGTAGTTCTGAGCCACGTTGAGTTGGACATTGAACTGGTGTAGTAAATGTATCAAAGCAAGCACAATAAACTCTCTCTCTAAGAATATTTTTTCCTAAAGACTTTGGTAATACTTCCCCTTGTAGTAATGTTAACCCACATTGTAGTAATCTGGAATATTTAAAATTTTAACATTAAAGTATTTTTAAATTAAATATATGAGATTGAGCATTAGATTAGTATGTTTTACTATTTTAGATATGTTCATGAAGTTGGCCAAAAGTGATTTGCAAATTTCGAAAAAGGATTTGCAAATTATTGTAAACTATTTGCAAAAGTTTGACAAGGTCCGAAGTTGATCAGTCAATGTGGGGGCCTAGTGGAATTGATTTCCCCCATTGAAAAATGATTCCTATAGTCAAAACTCAAAATATTAATTTGCATATTTTGAAACCAGATTTGCAAAATAATGGCACAGGTTTGAAAAAAATTGGTTAACATGGGGGGAGAGGGGGCAAATTCATGAACATATTTTAGATTTAGGAAAAATCAATACATCTATTTAATATATTTATTTTGTTTCTTTTAATTGGTCTATTTTTTAAGGAGAGCTCGACAACTGAGGCTATTAGCCCATCATATTAGTTTTAGTAGTATGTGTGTAGACACCACTTGAGTCGTGGTCACCCATCAGACTGTTAGCAGTACCAGATGGTGATCAACTGTCGGACTAAATGATTGTGGCTAACCGTTCCACTATACTGTGCCACAACTGTATATTATATAAGTTTATATAAATATAATTATGACCAAATACTATAAAAAACATATGAAATATAAAATATGATTGCGGCTAACCGTTCCGCTATACCATGCTATACTACTGTATATTATATAAGTTTATATAAATATAATTATGACCAAATACTATAAAAACTATTCAAAAATAATACAAAAATATTTGTATTTAGATTAAATAGATTGTTTACTTTATAAATTATAAATTATACATTTTGGCATATTTTAAACATTATAAAAAATTCTAACAGAAGTAAATTCCTAGAAATTAATCGTATCAACATACATATATTTCATAATTTCAGTTATAAAATGGACTATAATTTTTTATTAAGTGTATTCTCTTTTATAGTAACTTTAATAACAATAATTAATATGATAAGTAATTACTAATTACTGATTCATACCAGTCTTCAAACCCAAAATTTTATTTGAGAACACGTGTCTTACTGCATTATACTGCAAAACTAAAAATATTACATAATTCATATGATATAATAAAATTTAAGTAGCATGGTGCAACAGAATGGTATGCTGCAGTTATTCCCAGTGCAGCAATTAATTACTGCTTGGTGCTACTAGCAATTGGATGGATGACCACACAATTCCAAAAAATCAATGATGTTGTCCATACCTTCATACATACACCACCCATATATTAAGTTCCCCATTAATCTACAAATCAAAAATCTACTTTGAGGGCTAATGGCTACAGTTGCCAAAGCCCTTCCAAAAATATAGGAGTAAAAAACAAATAAAATTTTCATGCAACACATTATTTTTGAAAGTTTTATAAGTGTTTTTGCCATAATAATAATTAAGTAAATTCTCAAATTATTTAGAAAACAAAAGTTATTAGCCATAAGTAGACAATGCTAAATTAATAATAGTTAAAAATAAATATGACAAACTTGATTTACTTTATTACCTAAATCGTGTTCCAATTGCATCTATTTGTCGACTTATGAAAGCATCTGAAGTTCCAACACTCATGGGTAATGATCGATGCAACATCATAGCCAACATTTCTACTTTTTCTTGACTACAAGATTTCACATTATCAACCACTTCTGATATGTACTAAAAATATTTTCAACACATTTTTCATGAAAATTATAGTAATACTTCTTATAACAATAAGTTTATCTTACTTGAACCCAAATATCATGAGGTTTAACAAAAGGAGGATTAGGTTCTAAAGTACATCCTTCATAAACTGCAAGTGGGCTTACTTGTTCTATATCTTTAGCAAATAAGCCAATGCGACTGTCTATAGTAAACTATACATAATAATTAAATAAAAAGTAAAAACATTTATGTGTTTTGAGTTTTTCATTAAGATTTTATTAATAGATTAAAATGCATAATGTATAGTATAAGCTATATTATTAAATTATACATATACCTGCCAAGCAGCAAACATTTCCTGTAAAAATTGTAATTCTAGATCCGGTCTAGAAGTAGTTAACCATTGCCAACATTCAACTGCCGTTCTCATTGCTTTAGTGGTAAATAACATAACTTGTGACCATGCAACAACATGCACCAATTTTCTTGTACATCCTAAGAAGTAAAATATTTTTGTTTACAATTTATAAAACAAGAAAAATTAAATAAATATGCTACCAGAAATTGATATAAGTAAAGCTGTAGCAGTCCATAATGCATTATGGTGCATATTATTAATGTCATTGTTACAAGCAGCCCATACTTTGGCAATCACATTATCTACTAATTGTTCAGGGCTATTTTCAGAAGCTGATATCATACCAGATACAATGCCTGCAAAATGACTTCTCAGCCCTAAAGTTGTGATGTATAAGGAAGAATCAGTTTTCACACAACGGGGTCTTTTATCCAAAGTCATTTTCTAAATAAAAATTATAATTATTTTTAAATATTTGTATTATTAATATTAATATATACTGATAATGGAGCTGCGTGGAAATTAAGACCACTGCTTTGTAAGACACTTTCAGTGGCTAATGTGAGGCCAGAATGATGCCAGTATGAAGAACTTGGGATTTGAGTTAAATAATGTTGAAGATGTGATCTAGTAGCACTTGGGGCCCATTTCATTGCTTCTTGAATGAAACCTAATGACCTTGCAGCAAAGTCATTAGTGGTACTCTAAAAAATATTGAATGTACAGTGTCTTTCTTAAATACAACAATAAGTAAATTAATTACTTCTCTCGCTTCAAGTGTATCCATTAACATAAGTGTAAATGGAGAAGATGGTATTTGAATGCTAGGTGTTTCATTGTTAGGATTTAACTCTAAAGAATAAGATAATACTTGAAGTATATCACACATGGTCCAAAGAACACGTTGATTCCATAATAAGTGTGGAAATCTGCAATGTACGATTAATTCTAGTCAAAATATTTAAGTTAATTATAATTTACAAATGTTGACTACATAAAAGATTATACAGAAATTAGCACACTAGTTAACTGATGCATACGTACATACATATTAATGAAATATTATTTTTATAGATAAGTTGAGCAGATTACATTCAAGAGTGATAAATGATAATCCTTTAGATTGTATACAATGGATGGATGCATAGATCTACTGCATATGTTGCGTATAGTACCTAGTGTTACAACTGATGTTAACTAGGAGTTACTAAAAGGATATTTTAATTATATAATATTGATGTATACATAACAAATGCATAATATGATATTAAGCCTACTCATTTGCAATAGCCCCTTATTCTTCATCTTGGCAGAAAATATTTAGGCAGTAGGTCTAACCTTTGAATATAATTTTAAAGGTAAATTCCATGATAGAAAAATATAAGTTAGCAATAATATTAATCTATTTTTTTCAATCTTCATCTATCAATAACATTGTTTTATTACTGCTGAAAGTATACAAACACCAATATTTACAGGATTAAACTAAATGGTCGATTGCTTAAAATTTCTGTCACTCATATGAAAATAAATCAATTGAATAACTAAGATTTAAAATAGTTTGATTATCATTATCTATATTTAAGAAAAAATACTTTAAAATTTGCTTTAATTATCTTTTTTTCTATTATAACAATTTTAGCTGAGATAAGTATATTTAATGCAAATATAAATCTCATTTTGACAATTATGTTCATAAGTTTTAAAATTTTCGTTTTAAGCAAAGTAAATTAATTCAAATTTATATACTTTAAACTATATTATACATTACAATGTTTAATATAATAATATGCAATTAAACTTGCTGGTATATATCTCCAGGTCTGAGTATAAAATTATTTACGTAATTGACAAAATAATTAGCTTTTATAAATTCTAAAAAATAATTTACTACATCCCATACATTAATAATTATTATCTTCATAAAATACAAATACATACTTGCTCACAAGTCCAGAAAGCCATTTGTCAGCAACACATTGAATTAATTTGTGTATATGATTAAAATTAACCAACAGTAATTGGGCATGATATTCTAATTTTTTTTCTCTGGTCTCATCTTTGGCTTGTGTTGACATAGCATTTAAAAATAAAGAAAACACTTTATCACCAACACTGGAGATACAATGCCACAATCCAGTTTTATCTTTTTGTATAGCATAGTCTGATAAATAATCAAAAATTGGCTGTAAACTTGGATCATTTGAGTTTTGTATTCGCATAGTTTCTAAATAATATACAGACAACAGATATGTTGCCTGAGCAAATGATAATTTATTAACAGCAGCTGTTACTTCAGGCGGAGCAGGATTAAGATGTTGGAGTATTTGAGATTTAAGTTCTTGCAACTGATTCTGTAAAAAAAAATAAAAGTACTATAAACCCTTGCTAATGTATAAAATATAAATTGAACTACGGTTAATAATCTAAACAAAAACGCACCAGAGAAACACTTTCATTTCTAACAGCAGAAGTATATTGTAGCTCACGCATTTGTGATCTTGTTGATGTTTGTGTAACAAGACATGGAGACTTAATAGCAATTTCTTTCACACCATCATACCATTCGCTAGGCCATAATCCTTAAAATACCAATTAATTTTTGTTTAAAAATAAATAAGAAAACATAGTCGCAGTAATATTTACCAGAATCATTAGTAAACCCCATAACTACACAGTACAACCAAAAATCTCTAAACAACTTATGTAATCTGGGTTTTGGCTGAATAATAGCAGGTAAACGGCGTATGAGCACTGCAATTACTGGAATCAGCATTCCTAAATTTCCAGCACTACTTGAAGCCTAAGGAAATAAAAAATGAACAGATTAATTAATTATATGTATAATAGTATAATTAATAGAATTATCCACTTTATTAGCAACTGGCGCTTTTTCTGAAGCTCGTTTTCCTTCAAGACCAAGTTGTACAAACAATTCTAGTAATCTAACAAGAAGCTCATTCATTTCATTTTCTCCATTAATACTGCCAGCAATATTAGCTAAAGCATTAATAACTGCACCAGAAACATGCCTATATAACAAATAACTGTATGAATATAAAGCCTGATAATCAATCTATTATTAAAATTACCTATATTGATTTGATTGATCATGACTGTATAATGCATTACCAGCCTCCACAGTAATTGTTGAAAACATACGCATTATTTCTTCATAAACATTCACCTGTATGTAATAAAATATAATAATTTATTTAAAATATTTCCAAGTAGTATAATAAAAAATATTGTAAACTTACATCACATTTTGCTATAATCATACACCCAAGCTGATCAACAATAAGAACATCAATAGAACTAGGTACACGGCAGAATCGTTGTTGGAAAAATTGCAAAATAGTATCTGATGTCTTAGCAGTGTCTCTCAAACTAACAGCAATATGGCCTAACATCACTATAGTATTAGCTTGAATTAATGAAGAATCACTAAAAACATTTATAATTTTAATAATAAACATTTTAAATAAATATTTAATGTAATAATTCAGAACAAATTCATTACTTTTTAGATTTTTCAGCAGTGTATAAACGATTTGATAATGATGCTAAAAGCGCTGGTACACAAAAAGGATCTAATGTATATGCTGCTCTTAATGCAATGCAAAGATTCTCAATAGATGAATTTCGAAGTCTTTCAAACTGAGATTCAACATGATCTGATATTGGTTTTATCTCATTAATACCATTAACTAAATTAAAATATATTCATAACACAAATTATTAATTTAGTGGTGTAATTTATTTTCATAGATTTTATAGTATAAAATGTTTCACATTACTAGTTTTGTTACCAAGATTCTTATTTTTCTACCCAACTAAGTTAAAATGTACATTTTCAGATAAAAAAATGTTATGTAAATTAATTAACAGATGGTCCATGTTATGGCAATCAGTATTTTTGTATTTAATTTACTAAATAAATGACTAATACACTTTGACACTAGACAAAATGTGTCTAATACACATTATTACTATATTTAAATCATTCAGTAGAAACAAAAGATAGTTAATTTCTCTTAGTGTTACAAATGAGAGTACTAAAATTTAAAAATCTAACACAAAATGTTTAAAAAACAATGAATTCATCAAAATCAAAATAATTGACTAGGAAAAATATGTTATTATTTATGAAATATACACTCGATCTAAGGCATATAAATCAAATTTTATCTAATAGTTTGATCCTATTTCTAAAGAAAAGCTTTAAAAAATACTTGATACTTCACTATATCACATTGCAATTTGTTCAGACAAAAATCAGTAACACACTTTTAGTGTTTTATGAGCAATTACACAATTTAAAATATTTTAACATTTACTATTTGAAATATAAATCCACAATTTGACCGGATTATTATAACATAGGATTAAATTCACGACATAGTATATTTAAATAATTTTAATGCTTTATGCATATATTTTATATTTCTTTCATAACATTATTAAATACCATCCATATAAATCAGATGTTGTATCAATAAAAAATGTATAATTCAGCATGACCTTATATTGATACAAAATAATTCATGAAGTATGTTACTTCTTTCTACCTGTAATTGTAAATCCTTTAGGTACTTGTTTTTCAGAATGAAATTTATTTAATTTTGATAAAATCGGAGATGGTTGAACAAGAAAATCCCGTAGACACTGAATACACGTACTGGCTATACTTGGAAATTTTTCAGATAATTTACCTAAACCCTGTAAAAAATAAATGCATTAGCAATTTTTTTCAATAACTTCTTTTTTTTTATTAAAAATAATTATTTACAATTTGTACTTAATATTGCACAATAAGAAAATTATACTTTTTTATTTTTTCTGTCACAAGTGATATGAGGTGGGAATCTATTCAATAATAGAACCCAATGTCATTGTTTTTTATATTATTATTTGGGTAGCAGGTCTCTACACTATTTTTTTTTGTAGACAAAACTTCAATAACTTATAATTAATTTTGTTTTAAAATATAAATAAATACCTCCATACAAACTAGAATCAATGGCATATGTGCTAATGCTTGTTTAACATTATTACTTGAGTTGATTTTTTCCATTAAACGACCACATAAATTATCAGCACCTAAAAATATAAGTATACAAAATAACTTATATTTTTAGAAATAATCAATATTAAATAATAAGTAATAACAGAAAATGTGTATAATATACAATTTAACTAATTTTATTTTATAATTGACATTATAGACTGAGAAAAAATATAAAATATAAAATATAAAATCTAAAACAGTTTTTAATAAATTACAATTATTTAAATTCTTCAATATTTACCAGTTTCATCTCTGGTGGCCCAAACCAATAAATCTACACACGCAGCATTAGCTAAAACATTAATTTTAAACTTGTTTATTATGGTTAAAGGAGATTCTTTTTCTTCACGGTCAGATGTTTCTTGTAATACACCCGATTGTAACTCAGTTTGACCATTCAAAAATAGATCTTTTATAAACTCTTGAACATCTTTAGTAAATGGTAATGGTAAATCTATAACAGATAGATTTAAAAGCAATTAATAAATAAACTTTTAATAACAAATTTCCAAAATGTTAAATAAATACCTTGTTGATATTGAAGTAATTCTCTTAGTAAAGAAGCAATTACCAAGTTTAGTATTTCACTAAAACTACGATAACAAAATGTTTTACTCTCGCCAGATATATGAAATTCAAGAGCTAAACTATCCACAAATCCCAGAACGTCAGAGGTAAGAATTTTTTTGGCGATAGATAGAACAGTCTAAATACAATAAATTAAGAAAAATATAAATTGATTAATTAAATGCATTTTTTACTTGTAGATGGCCCAAAGGAAACATTAAAGTTGATGATTTGTGATCAATGGATGAATCAGTAAATCTTGTATACGGAAATTGATTAAAACTCGATCCATATTTAAAAAAAAAATAGTTTGACATATTACTTGGAGCTTGAGAATTTAATTTGCACTCGGATTTGTATATCATTCTATTACTACATAAAAATAAATACATTATAAGAATTTATTTATAATTAAAACTTGAAAGTATATTACTTGAGATCATTCATTGGGTCCAGTGAACTTAATGTCATTATGTCAAGTGAAGCCAAATTTAAATTTAAAGACAATGATCGTGGAATGATAGAACTAAAATCAATTAAACTATAGTATGTTTATTATAAAAATTAATGTATTTACAAGTATTACCGAAAGTTTGAAAAACTCTTCTTTTTGGCTATACTAAGATCGGGAATTGGGATTGGAGTTTGTTGGATAGGAGCACTAGGTTTAGGAAATAAACGACATAATAATGGAGGATCACTCAATGTTGCTCGTCCCATTGATCTAGCTAAACCGATGAAACATGGAATGGTTGCTTTGCACAAAGTTGCTAAATATTAACATCACGTACTTTAATAATTAATTATACAGAAACATTCTATGTATTTACATGGGCACCATTGGTAAATAATAATAATTCTGATAAAATTGCATTAAATTAACTTTAAAAAAAATATTACACATTCCTTCTCCTCCACCTCTAGATATTTGCATACTGGTACCCATGTATACTAATACAGATATAGAATGTTTTAAAAATATATGAGGATACAAATATATCAATAATTTATTAAACTTAATAAAACTAACTTTTAGTTATATCATTTAATTTATCAGATTTAGCCGATCTAATCATATTTGACAGTTTACTAAGACATTTTATTTGTGCTTCAATGATTTTTTCGGTAGAAACTGGATAGCGAGTGGCAACATCTGTCAGTAATGTATTCAAACAAAAACTCATTCTTTCAGCAACTGGGATTCCTATAATAAAAATAAGTCAAAATGTTGAATTCATAAAATAAATAATACTCACTTTCTCTAGGGAAGTACTTGATCTCATCTACCCATTGCATTTTCCCTAAACCATTCAGCAATTTTAATAAGTATGGTAGTATTTGGTCAACATGCTGAAAGTTTGACTCTAAAAGGTAAATTCCTAATGCTATTATAGAATCCTGGCCCCTTTGATCCATTTTGAAAATCCCCTGATGTCCTTCTTGGGGGCACAGTGAATACAATGCTTGAATCTGTTAATCATATAAAATATTTTAATAAAATAACAATATCAATGATATGTATTTCAGTTTAATATTTTTAATGATTAAATTTCAAATTATTACTTTTTCCCATGGTATATCCTTTTGGGAAGCTAAAGACCGAGCCAAATGTTGAATAGTTTTTTGAAAGAAATTCTTTTCATCCATAGCCATTGTGTGTACTTTACTACACAATAGGTACTTTTCATAAACGTAAATGTCCTACATAGATTTTAATTACATCATTATAATAGTGATAGATTAAAAATGAATATTTAATTTCTTACTAATAATAAAGTAGACGAATCATATTATAATATATGTAATCATTAGAGTAGTCGACCTCGTAATCGAAATTAATACATGAGTCTCATAAAATACCAATTGAGTGTTGACTTACTGCTACCACCATATATACTAATCTATGATTACCATTACAACTGTGAACTAAGTAGAGTACTGAACTACTGAAATAAACTACATAAGTATGAAATATTAATTTCTCGATTTGTATATTAAATAACCCAACTATAACTTAATAAAAATGTATCGTACTATAGTCTATCACTTCAAAAAAATAAAAAGTCAATAGTTGAAATGATAATTTTTCTTATCAAAAATAAAAGATAACAACAACATAAGGTGATTATTCATTTTAATTTATACCACGGCTGTAGATATATTCTGTGATACAGCCGTGATTTATACCTATAGCAACTATATACCAATATACCCATAACAGTTAGTAAGTGGCAACTGGCAAAACTAAATATCAAAAATTACCTACTTCGACGATCGATAGATTCTATACTCATTAACTTTAATTACATGTAATTGACAGGTTTCAATATTTAAAATCAAAATTTCGAGTTTGTGACGATGGGGTCAAACATGAAAACGAGGATCACTCTATTTGCTTTATACTCATTATTAATTTTTGTTACATCTGTTGTGTCGTACTATGGGTTTAAAGGCAGTCAAGACTCATTACATTACTTAGTAGTGCATTCAGGAAATATTAATCTTCAATTGAAAAACGAAGGTTACCATAGGTATAAAACATATTCCATACCATAATTTAACTTATTGATTAAATACCCATTGCTATTTTTTTTCTAATTAATATCAATTTCAGAATTCTCCGTACTACGGTCACTGCTGACTATGAAACATCAAATCGTAAAGACTGTGCTGTTACATTACGATATGACTTTCCAGCTGATATTTATGTAGACAAATATGAATTAGCTACGATTGCTTTCAATCGAAAAGTCTGTATTTAGTATAATTACTTTAATTACAATAAGCTCTTGGTATTTGTTTCTTTAGGTGGAGTTTTATGTTGATAACAAATTCATTGATGTAGAAACACCAGCTCATAAATCTGACCCATTTGTTTTATATGTCGTCAATTATACACTACCAGATACAGCAAATAAATTGATAGAAACTGAATTTCCCATTCATTTAAGATACCAAAAAGCAGCTGAAGATAGTCGTTACAAAGAGGTTAGGTTTGGTGATGCTTATTCAGATGTCCAAATGTTATATTTATGCAAAGGACCAAGGAATTCTAATTGGAAACAGTTCCCTCTAAATTCGGGAGAATGGGTTCCTGTAAGTATTTTAAATCATTAATATAAATCTTTTATTGTATCTTAATGGCTTTTAATGTAAAACACATGCATTTTCAGATACATGAATACTTAAAAAAATTTTTGTGTAAATGTTTATAAATATCTTAATAAATGTATAAATAAATAAATAATCTTATTAATTTATAATATTTTACAAATTATTTTGTGTTTTAGGCCAGCTATGTTAAAGTTAACAAAGATGTAGTGATGTATGTACCTGTTGGGGATACTAATAACTTACCATGGGTAAATATTATTACACATGGTTTCGTGTTGTTGGGTACTTACTACATTCTTCGTCGTTTAATGGCTACTCCATCACCAGATAATGCTATTATCAAACTTGTTCCTGTTAAATGTTGAACTGATCATAAATATATATTGGTTGTAAGCTCATTAGTAGAAAAATATTTGAAGATACTACTCTTTAAGACTACCTATTTATTTTATGTTATGTTTAAATTATTAATTATTTTAAAAATCCTAAACATTATGAAAATGTTACTTTGTAAGATAATTACATGTATACATGTGCTAGAAACTTGTAGGATCCTCAATATTTCATTTAGAATTAATGTTAAATTATTAAATGTTCCTTGTAATTTGCAAATAAGTTATGAAATTACATATTGTAATATTACAACAATTTGATCGTCACATATTAATAAGCTAACTGTTAGTTTACAATATTTACATTTATATATATATACTATATTTGTTTTATATAAGTTCCTATGATTTAATTTAATTTAAAATTAATCTAATATTATTTATTTTAAGTTTTAATGACAAATAAAAATGTTTTAATTAACTTTTTTTTGTTTATATAATAAATATTGTGTATTTCTTATCATAAATAGAATATTCACGATAAAACAAATATCAGCAAAAGATTTTGGAGGTTCATGTTAAATTTAGACAACCTGTACTAATGGGAATATTTTGAACAAATGCCAAAATGTATTGTTGGCCCAATTTAGAGTGAGTACTGTATACATACCGCCATACCGGTGTTTAGATGTACATATTTACATTAATACATTGAATAATATGGACGTGCGAAACAAAGAAAATGATAAAGCTCTCATAAAACTATCATCAAGTTTGTATACTTAACAGTTATTATTTACCTATTTTTCTATTTAAAAACTTTGTGTGATTGCTGTATGTTCATTATGTATAAATATAAATTACCTCCTTATTGTTTAGAGACTAAATTGAAGAATGGTAAAACCTCCGTTAAATACGAAGGAGATTGGAATAATTTACCAGACTTGTTACTAGAAAATATATTTTCTTTTTTAAATACCAGAGAGAAATATAATGCTTCATCGACATGTCAATCTTGGTACTCAACATTTCATTTACCGTACTCATGGCACACATTTGTTTTTGACGACACAACCCTTACTCGCAGAAAATTTAACTATTATTCAGGATGGCAGGTAAGATTGTTTAAACAGTTGGTACTTCCAATACTTATTTAAGAAACCTTAATGTTCTAAGTTATTTTATGTTTAGAATAGTGTTGAAATAAATTATTTTAAGAGGAGTTTATTTTGTTATTTTTTAAATTAAATTTAAATGCTGTTTACTTATCGAGTCAAAAAATGCAAACCTCTATTAGGTACTAGCAGAAACTCAATAACTTAAATTACATTATTAGATCAATTGTTATTTTATAAATTATAATTTATATTTCTTCGCAATCTGTTTGAGAGTATACGTAGTATACCCTATGGCCCCTATGGAAACCACTAAATTATAAATAAGAATTCCGCACTACACAGGCAATTTTTCCGATTATTGTACTAAGACCTTCCTAACACTTACTATTTACATTTCTTAGCTATTATAATTATATTTAAAATACCTATCCTGTATATAGTACATGTTAGATCATCTACGAGTGCAATTGTGCCTTCAGTCCATTGGTAATTACATTAAAGTTCTGGTATTCAAACCAATAACTAATTTTTATAACTTGTACGAGTTCATGAACATGATATCGTTCTACGCGGAACATGGCCGGGGAATCGGATCTAGAGTGAGCACTCTACAATATACATTCCCCTGCAACATGGCGACATCACGTATCGATGAATCCGTTTTGTACGGTACAGGAGGTTTGTGTTCATAGGATTTAAATCATTATCAAGTAATTTATTACTTCTTAAAATCTTAACACATAAATTCATTCAGGTAAGCTTTTGGAAGCACTTAAAAGGTTGATGGGTAATTTACCATCACTCCAGAGATTGGAATTGATAGATTTGATGTTAGACAATGAAGATGCACAGACATTGTTGGATCAAGTTTGCTATTGCTGTTGCACTTCATTAGAAACTCTAGTCTTGATTAATACCACAAAACATTTATGTCAATTGATTCACCCTGGAGCTTTTATAAATTTACAGGTAAGGAGTAAGGAAGAATAAATATTTATGATTGATAGGTAATTTAATAAATTTTGATGTAACATAAAATCGTGGCTAATGAAGTAATGACCTATGCAGTCAAGGCCTTAATGCCTCCTCATTCATAATAAAAAAAAATTAAATAAAAATTATACCTTTATGTACTTACTAATTATATTGATATTATGACTTTTATTAATTAATACATAAATATTTATTTAGGTATTAGTGATCAGTCCTCAAAATCTAGGAAGTGATTTATTATTATTGCTAAGTCAAACGAGACTCAAGCACTTGCATATTCTTCAAAATCGATACACACCTATTGACATAGAACCTATGCATTCGTCTGACTGGAAACATTGTGCAGAAATAAATTCTGAACTAAAAGTACACCTTCGAATAGAATCCATCAGAGAAAGACATGTTCTATGGCAACCAGGTGCTCCTGTTTCTAGTATAATTTATAAATCACCAAATATACGGGTTAGCTTAGATTAAAAAAAAAAAAGTTTTTTTGTGTTTAAAATTAAAAGCGTGATTTAAATAAATTATAGATGAGTACTGACATCTTAAATGAAGTAATTGAACTGTACTCTGATAAATTGCTTACATTTGGATATTTGGATTTGCCAAAATTCTATCAACCATCATCATTTAAGGATCGGATTGACACAAGCTTGGTAAACTTAATCCAAATTTGTTCTAAACTGGACACATTGGTGAGTTTATTTTATCAAATATCTATTAAATATTCCTATTTATTATTAATTTTCCGTGTAGATGATTAGAGAAAAAATATCAACATGCACATTATTATTAATTTCATATTACGGTCATTCGTTAAAATTTTTATACGTACGTCGCAATGCTATTATTCTACGATGTGATTGGCCACGCCAAAGTGATTGGTCTGATGAATTTTATCAATGGTTAAAAAAGTCTAGTACATCATATGAAATCGTAGAAGAAGAAATTTCATTGTCTTTGGGTTTGGAAAATTGGAAAATGCTTAGTGATCAAGATTTTAAACGCATATCTCCACAACTTTATTCGTCATTCTATAGATAAATATTAATATTTATTGGAAATTATAATTTTTTTTAATGAACAATTGTTTTTTTTTTTTTAAGAAGAAGTAAATTACATAGATAAAACTATTAACATTAATGTATAAATTTATACCTTATTACTTGAATTTCTTGTATTGTCTAATATTCTAATCCATTTATCATTAGATTCCCTTTCCTATCTATAGAGCATATTTATACTTATCTACTAATGTAACACTACAGAATACTAAGAATATTGGTAAATAACCCTTTATTGCCTAGTATAAATTTCAATAATCCATATACGATAGACCTTGTACAATATAAGGCACGGATTTTATCTTATATTCTTATATAATAAAATACTATATAATACTATTTAGTATATTCCGTGCTATAATATAATATCATAGTCCGTAGTATAAGGTCTATGCAATTAAACGTTTGCCGTCTAAGATTGTGCCCCAAACGTGGTGGTGTTTTAGTCACAACATGTTAAATCCACAACATCATGGATCCGACCCAGAAGCTCGAATCTAGTCAAAACTGATTTCGTTGGATAAAAATAAATTAAGCAGTATCCATTATATTATAAAAAGGTACATTTAACAATCATAATAAATAAAATAAAAATACTAATAATGATGATTAAAAAAATTATAAATTTTAAGAGGATTATGAAATATACCCCTTTTTTTTATTGTAATACAACATCGTCCAAGGAAGATGATGCGCCTCTAAATATTCCTGAATATAATTGTAGTGTTCCTGGTAATTGGTATTGCAAAAATACCTCTGGAAGGTGAATTTTATCGCTTTAGTTTTACTTACACGTTCGTGATCCTCTGTGCTGGTTATTTGTAATTCTACGTTTATTTTAATTCACATTGATACCTCATTTCATCTAAGCTCGCGGCGAAGATGTGAAATGAAAAAAAAAGAACCAGATGGGCCTCGCTCTGCTATACAGTTGGGGGTGGAGTGCACCTCGTTGTTCGTTCATATAGGATAGGTCATTACAATGGATTTGTTAATTTTGAATGCAATGATAGGTATCATTGTACACGAATAACGATTCTGAATGGAGATGATATGTTGGTCTAAAATGGGTATATAATAATATATTACATTTAGATTGAAATATAATGCAATAGTATGCAATTTCGTAAAAATTTAAATTTCAAATAGTCATAAAACGTTTTCTTTTAAATCCAATAGAAATTTTTTTATATATTTTTGAATATTAGCTTATAGACAACCTAATGTTAAAATTTTGAACCTTAAGTATAAACAAAAAATTTTTTATGAATTTTCAACTACAAAATAACTTGCAAATTATCGCGATTTTAACATATTTTTTACAAATTGGAATTTTATGTGCTTATAAAAAAAATTTGAGTGAAATGATCTCCGATATTTTTTAGTTACAATTAGTATAATTTATAATAAATCTTGTATTAAATTTTGAAGAGCTTTCGGACGGCCAATAAAATTTTATAGATGTTTAAAAAAAAAAAAATTTACAAAATTCGAAAATTTAAATTGTCTATAAATAAGTTAAAATATGTCAAAATACTACGAAAACTTAACCATGTATAGAGAATGTCAATATAAAGTTTTGATGAAAATTTCAAGTTGTTGCGGTTCTCCATTTTTGAGTTAGAGCATTTTAAAAAAATGTATTTTGTAAAAATGTGATTTTGCGTAAAATTTCCTGTATTTTTCTAATTTTTTTATCGTTTTTTTCAATTTTTTTAAAAACTATTGAAAAAGTCGGATTTTTGACTTGCCCAAGTATTATCTACATTCATTTTCCTTTCAGAAAAGTTGCTGTTTAAGAAAATCGAAGCATTTTTATTGCCCCAAAACATGATGACAGACACAAAAAAAAACTAATCATTGTAAAATCAATAGATTCCATCACTCCGTTCAGAATCTAAAAAAACACATCATTGTAAAACCAATAGATTTCATCACTCCGTTCAGAAGCTAAAAGTCATTTGAAATAAATAACTAATTTTTATGTAACAATATTGATCATATTTACTGCGCTACAGACGCTACAGTACATTTAATATACCAACATAGAATCTTAAATCAAAGACCGGAAGGAATGAACAATTGGTTAAAAATGCATTTAAAAACTTCTCAGACGATTCTTTCAATCAATTTCAACAACAGTTCTTAAGTTTAGTGTCAACGTATTTAATATAAATTTATATTAATCTTATAATAATTTTTCTAAGTTTTTCTTTTTTTGAAATATCGATAAAAAAATTTTGGCTGTCCAAAAACTTTTGAAAATTTAATACAAGGTTTATTATATTAATGAAGTTATACTTATTGCAACTAAAAAAATTAGAAATCTTTTTACATACATTTTATTTATAAGCCCATAAAGCTCAAATTTGTTTAAAATACAAAATACTTGAAAATTTAATAGAATATTCCACAGAAGTTGTTCTTATTGTCAATTAAAATTTATTCAAATCCATAGGTACAATTTTTTTTTCCTAAGCGTTTGAACAACGAATATTGACATAATATTACATATTATCAAATATAGTATATAATACCTACATAATATTCTAGACTGGCAAATCATATAGGTTTTTGTAATTTACTCTAACTTAAAAATCAAAAAACGCAATCACTTGAAATTTTCACCAATTGTTAACATTAACGTTTTTTATGATCAAAGAGTCATTCTATAAAACCTTAATAAATTTTATAATTTTTTTAACACTTATTACTTATACTAAAGCTTACTTAAAAATGTCAACGTTTTGATATTTTAAGTACCAAATTTTAAATAATGAAGCAAATATTTCGACATTACAAATCTATAGATAATAGATATAAGACAGAATTAGTTTTATCCGGTATTCTAGCAGATAACATGTTGGATGATTAATTAACTTTAAGTTAATTATGATGCATTATATTTAATTGTCTTTCTTAATAAGTAGGTATATACTAAATACCTTTATACTTTAAACTTTTTTTTTTAATTAAAAAATGTTAGTACAAATAGTAAATCGAATCGATTAAATTACAAGTATTGTAACTTAAAATAATATGCGGTTCCTAAGATCTATAAGAGACAATCTATGCAAATGCAACAGAAATCTCAACCAGAAATTAAAACCACCTAGTATTCAAATTTTAAGAATACTTTACATTAAAATTGTATTACAGAAGCACTAATGACACAAAGAATGTTTTACAGTGCCTCTGTCATAAAATAAAACCGATGTCATAACAAAAATACTTCGTTATTTCAGTGTAAAAAGCTAGTGGTTGGACAAAATTTCGCCGCCAAAATCTCACTTGGACTAAATCCCATATGGACAATATTCAAGGGTGAAACAACAAAAAAGTAAAAGTGAATTTTAGAGATACACGTTCGAAATTCATCATTAAACTGATGTGATTAAAAAGCACTTTTGAGCGTGTGTACATATTATTTTAAAATTTGTTTTATTATATTTTAGTTATACTGTATTATAATTTATAATTATATGTAACTATATTAATTGTTTGCATTATCTAAATACATATACATTACATCTATTTGAAATGTTGGATGTATCGTAATTTCATATGTAAAAAAAACTTTTTCATTTATTTATATGTCGCTGATTAAACACATCAGTCAGAAATCAGTCAACGAAGTTTTTCCGGTATGTTAGAATGTTTTACTTCATGAGAGGCTGTTTTTTTTTCATTATTCTCAGTTAATTTGATGTCGTATTCAGTCTCCATATTGGCAACAGCGATATATGAACGATGCAGAATTTGTAAAGGGAATTCGTCAAATAGCAGCTCTTCGCTCTTGCATTTATTCTGGAAGAGTCTATGGAGAATGCGTTCCGAACTTTGACTAAAAGTGAAATTTACGAAAAAAAAACGATCCAGAACTCTTATCCTTTATCATTATCTCAATCTAAAAGATGTGATATAAAGTGGGAACTAAATAAATGTATGATGATTATATATATATATATATATATATATATATATATAATTTTATTAAATATATATAAGATTATTTTTATACAAAACTAATAATATGAAATTATTATACACAAAAAATAAATAATAATGATGAAAATTAATTTAAATTACAATATAGTATAGGTGTCATCACAGCGAACATAAATTCACATCTTTAGCTTTGTTTGTTTTCTTCGTTGTGTGAAGTAGCAGGGCTACTAGTGTCATTGATATTTTTATACTTATAATTAAAGCTCATCAAAATAAATATTAACATATCAATTACCATCAAGCCAGCGAAGAGTAAATATTCGTATGCCTAAAAAAATATTTAGGTTAAAACATTAGAACGATTCAATAACATGTTTCATAACGTACTTGATTCTCGAAAAATCGAACTTCGGAAACAAACACTACTATAAGATTTCCAAATGCCACCGTCAGCAAATTAACAGCTGCCAATAAAGATTTCATAGTTGAAGGTGCCTATAAAATAATATATATTTAAAAATCCTATAATAACTACTACCTATAAAAATAGTTTACTTGAGTAAATGCAAATTCTAATGATGTAATCGAGAACATAATTTCTGCAGCTGTCATTACAATAATTTGAGGTAATTGCCATGCTAAATGAATAAAACTTCCCATCTCGAAGACTTCCAATTTCGAATTCTATTATAATTCAAGAACATGAAAGTACTAGTTTAAAATAGTTACTACAAAAATTTACCGTGTGTCCTGAATTCCGCTGTAATACAAGCGTATTTACACTAGCCGGCAAAGGATCAAAATCTAAAAGAAATTCTTTTTGTAAGAAGACACTATATCTGAAAAATAATGTGATTATAATTATTAATTAGACGTTCGTTAAGAATCAAATGTAATACCTATACGATGAATTTATAATAAAATAAACAGGAAAAAACTATAAAATGTATATTTTAATGAATACAAACTGGTAATCACTACCTGATTCTATTTAATATTTTTTGATATTTTAGACTCTAGTCTTAGACTTCAATCTTTACACTTTTTAGTCAGTTGCTAATAAGGAACAGCTTAAGTATTAAAAAAAAAACCGGATGAGCCTCGCTCTGCTGTACAGTAAGGGGATCAGTGCACCTTGTTTATAGATTACAATGGTCATTACAATAGATTTGTTAAATTTGAATGCAATGATAGTTATCATTGTATACTTAAATAAAATGCCAATCTAAACAATTGGTAAAAATTTCGAGTTTCTGCGATACAAGGGCGCCCGCAGGGGGACAAACGGGGCCATTGCCCCCCTGGAAATTCTTAACTGTACTTTAATATCATACATGGTATTCCATTTTACCATTTAATAAATATAATAATATTGTTTAAGTCAAATTATTAAACATCTAAATATTATTATTTATTTTTTTTATTGAATATTACTTTTAATTTGATTCTACTATAATTTAGTTAGTGAGTATATTATATTTTAGTATAGTAATTTTTATCTTGCCCGTGGTGGGATTTTATCCTGCGGGCGCGCTTGTCTGAGACTTATATTTTTTGAGTAATGACAAATATTTAAAATCGTTAGAGGTCAATTTGTTATTTTATGCCATTTCTTAAACATTTAAATTTAATATTAATTATTATAATTAATTAATTAATATTAAAATATAATAATTTTAATATATTATCTTCAGATCAATATTTATCTCGGCTCTTTAGTTTATAATTGATAGTTAATAATCATACTATTAACCAACCTAATCATGAACAAATTATTAATTACAAATTAATAATTGCCTAATCGTTCTAATAAAATACCAGCAATTATATTATTTTTATTTTCTACTTAATATTAACTGTCAACGCTAACAAGTATTCATTTTTTTTATTCATAAGCCTAAAAAAATAGTGTAGATATACCTACTATGTGGAGTATAATGGTATAGTCAGTACTCAGTATGGACTACGTTTTCTTGCCAAAAATGGTGATCGTACTTCATAAAAACTTACAACAAATAACAATTTAGGAATTGTTGTTTACATAAAGAATATTGATAATAGTTACTATGCAATATTTTTTTAATTTATTATGTATATTTTATTTATATTTATCACTTTATCAGACATTATTAAATGTTCGATAGACCATGTTATATTTTAATAATTTAAAATTTAAGTGAATTATTGTAAGTATATTGGTTTTATACTGTGTTTTTCTTTATTTTTGTGTCTTTGTACATGATTTTGACCAAAAGGATAGCTCCGATCATCTCAAATATGAAAAGTTTTTGATATGAATTAATGTCTAGTTGGTACATTAGGAGGGGTTAATTTTTTGAATTTCTCAAAAGTTTTTCCAAAAACAACGTACCTAAATTTTTTTTTAAAAAAAGCGATAATATAGCAACGGCATACAGTTAAAAAAATCGATTTTATTTTTTAGTCGTAGCTCAATAAATAATAACTGAAGCAACTTTTCACTGAGTGCTTATTTCACTGTTACCTATAAGTCTATGAATGTATCATTTTCAAAAGATTTAAACTTTTTTGAGCTATTCATAGATATTTAAAAAGTTTATGTTTTCATAGCTTTTTTGCTAAAATTTCGATACATTTTTTTATCAAAAATACTCTTGATCCGATTAAATGTTTTCAAAATTTAATATAAAGTTCTCCATATATATCTCTTACTGGTTAGACATTAGACAATGAAAAATAAATTGAGTGTAAATTAAAAACCACATTTATAACGGTTTGAATAGGTATCAAAATAATATTGACAAAACGACAACAATCAAGAAAATCAGCAATATTGGTTTCAAGTCTGTAAGACAATAAACTCCAATGTTATTTACCCATCCGATGTACTGATGTACCTCATTTATCCGTGAAGTCTCAACCGACCTAGAAGTTTTGCCCATTTTTACAATTAGGTAAGTATATCATTCTAATACCCATAATTTTATTATATTTTTCAGACAATTTCTACTAAAAATTGTATCATATTAAATGTACCTATGTTTTGTAGCAATGTCACAACACTATTTTAAGTAATGTAAATAATTACTTTATTTAATATTTAATTAGGTACGTGTATAGACATACTGTCTTTATCATTGTATGGATAACTTACTTTTCTAAAGGTATTGAAGTAACTGTTGTCAAGGACTTTAAATTGATTTCAATCGTCGCATTATGGCTTTGTTTATCTTTAAGTATAATAACACTGTTAATTAAATCATCGCTGTTTAATATTCTGAAAACAAATTTAAATGTATAAGATAATATCATTTTTAAAAATTATCTAAGTATGTATATTCTATATCCATGTTATCTTCTAAGTTATAAGTTATAAGTAACTTATACTAACCACCCAGTTGACAGTTCCATTATTTAGACGTTTATATAGATTCTAAACTATCGTAGTTATGCACAATTTCAGAAGGTAGTTATGTAATAATAAAATACTACTTGTAACTAATAAGTAAGAAATTAGTATAATAATATACTAATATATACTTATATATACTTATATATACTTATATATACTTATATATACTTATATATACTTATATATACTTATATATACTTATATATACTTATATATACTTATAAATAAACTATTATACCTATAGTTTTGTCAAAACAGTAGAAATCGAAATGGCGGAAAGTATATTAATTTACTATTCACAGGTCACTCTGGCAGTGAGATTAGCTTACATTAAATTAGAACGGCTCTTTAACATTGATGTTAGATATTAAAGACCCAACCTCGGGAAGTGAATACTTCTTAATCATGACATAAATATATAATATAAATTATAAATGAACATAAAATGTAATATGAAATACGAGTACAACATAGTATAGTCACTACTCACTAATCAGTAGAAATACCACATACAAACTATAGTATTTTTCTCATAAACTGATGTTTATTCATCCCATTTAAAAAAAAAAAATCTTTATGAATAAAGAAAGTGGATATAACATTAACAATAGTAGTATAGTACTACACTACTACTTATAAATAGTACCTATGCCCCTAATGAAATATTAAAATTTTTGTATACATCTAGTAGGTATAATAGTACTTAGTTGGTTGAATGTATAAAAGTATATTATTATTACTAATTACATGAATTACGACAATATTACGTACTACTCGTTAGGTACTAATGAATTATTAGTTATAAATTCATATTCAAAAATCTGTTCACCTTAAAGTAGGATTTCCATTTTTAGGTTTATTGAAATTATCCACCGTACCAATTCTTCTTAAATTAAGTTCATTATTTTTGTGAGTTAAAAAATATGAAGTTGTCTGTAAGTTATAAATCTAAATTAATCACTGAATTAAAAAAAAAAACTTTACAAATTATTTCTATGTTTAATTATATGTATATACTCACTTTTCCTTCTGTAATACTAACATTACTCAACAAATGATTTACTGATATTTTTGACATACATGAAGCATCCAGAATAAAGTCAATGGGAAATGAAATTTCATTAGAAACTGGAGCATATTTTATATCTAATGTTTCCATTGAATTCAAGTTATGAACAGATAAGTTAGTAGACTTAACAGTTACATTACAATCAAATCCATTAAACACTCTAAGATGACCTTCACCCGCTGGTATTTGGATCTCCTCACCCTAAAATAATTAATAATATTTCAATTTATAATAGCTAAATGCCTAAATAGTATACTCTAAATGAACAATCGCATTGTATTACCAACAGCCATTTAAATTTTAAATCATGGTAGTGCATTTAAAATATCTTTTTTAATTTTTTTTTTATTAAAATAATGATTTTTAAAATCTGTGTTTACATCACAATAAGTAAATTGGATAATTTATGTGCATGAATAATTTGAATAAATTGAAGAGGGAGACCAACCAGTGCTGGAACCCGACGTGTATTTATTTTAGATTAACAAATATCTACAATACTTTCTTTTGAGCCTATGGGGATTTATGGGTTGAGTAGAAGAGATTTGTGCTACTAACGGATTGATATGGGAAGGTAATTTGGAGTAAAAGGATTTGTAATGTTTGGTGGTTAATTGGTCAACTGTCTCAATTTTTAGGTCAGAGTGTAGTGAAGAGTAGGAAACAAACCAAGGAGCAGAGGTTATCATACGGAGGGTAATGGACTGGAATGCTTCTATCGTGAGAATTTGGGACGGGTTAGCACAGTCCCAAATTTGGATTGAATATGCTCATATTGGACGCAAGAGAGATTTATACGTTATAAGTTTGGTTTACACTGGTAGTTTTGACTTAAGATTGAACGAAGTAGATGAAGGCGGCTGTTGAGTGTTTTTATTTTTTGTTTGAGGTGTGGGCCTCAGGTTAATCTTTATTCAATAGTAATTCCAAGATATTTGACATTTGGAGATGATGGTATTTGAGTACCTTGAAAATGAACAGGTGGGGGTTCTGTTTTTTTTTAAAGTAAATGGTACATAAACAGATTTGTCTAGATTTATTTTTATTCGCCACTTAGTTGCCCAGTTGTCAATTGAATCTAAGTGTGTTTGTAAATAGTTGGATGTTACGTCAGAGTCATTATTAACGCAAAGTATTGCGGTGTCGTCTGCGTAAGTAGCCAAGATGGTGTTTGTTGTAACTGGTATGTCGGCTGTATAAATATTGAATATGTCAGGAGAGAGGTCGCTGCCTTGGGGCACACCTGCTTTGATGGAAAAGTGTGGTGAGTATGAGCTACCATATCGGATTTTGTATAATCGGTTTTCGAGATATGAGCGAATAATTAGATAATATGGCGTAGGTAGAAAAAGTTTGTGTTTGTATAGGAGGCCATCATGCCAGACACGGTCGAAAGCTTGCGCTACATCCAGGAAAACACCAGGACAAAATTGCTTCATTTCGAAGGATGATGATATTTGATCTGCCAAACTATGAATTTGGTGGACAGTGGAATGTTTTGCTCTAAAGCCAAATTGAGAGTTTGGGATAATTTTATGAGTTTGCATAATAGGTCTGATTCTTTTGAGTAATATTTTTTTGAACAGTTTTGTTAGAGTTGGAAGCAAGCTTATCGGCCTGTAGGAGGTGGGTAGAGTCTTTGGTTAATTACGTTTTGGTATAAGTATTACAATTGACAACTTCCATATTAGCGGAAAATATGAAAGTCTTAGCATAGCGTTGAAGATAAAAGTAATTAGTAGAATGGATTTGCGAGGAAGATTTTTCAGAACTTTATTAGTAATTAGGTCGTGGCCGGGTGATTTCCCATCTTTTAATTTATTAATTAAAAAAGATATTTCGCTTGGCGAGGTATGTTTGGCAGGTAATGACATAGGAAGAGGGCTGTTGATAAATTGTTCGATGATTTCAGAGTGGTCAGAGTTTGGTATTATATCGGTGTGAGGTGTGAAAATTTTCGATAAGTGTTTACCGAACAGATTGGCTTTTTCGATATCAGAGATGGCCAAGGAGCCGTCTGAGTCTGTTATGGGAGGGAGTTTCTCCTTTATTCTATTTAAAATATTATATATAACTACATTATATTATGGCACGTACACATGGAGAGGGGATCTCACATCTCTACCAATTACAGTGGTTTCACACACTGCAAATGTTCACCGCAAATGAAAATGATAAATTTGTTTGAAAGTTTTAAAAATATTTTTTCTGATTGCGAAAATGCAATGCTTGAAGATGTTAGGTCATTAGGTGATATTATGGTGCCCAGAAGATTAGGTCGGTAAATCTATCGAGATAACACTTCAGCTAATTCACCGGAACATAGGTACCATAAACGACAAACGTATACTATTTATTTGTCATTACTAGATCTTTATACTGTTTAACTAGACGAAAAGTTTTCTAAATGTCATCATTTCTACCTACTTTACAATTATTAATTTCAAAGTATGCAACTCAAAATAGTACATACTTAAATAAATTTAAAGAATGTTCACTGTCTTACATAATACCTTTACTACCAAATTTTGATAAATTTGATGCTGAGATTAAAATCTGGCAAGCACAGTGGCAAAATGTACCTAAAGATGATCGCCTAAAATGTACATTAATTACTTTAAGTCAAATATAATATAGGGACAAAAAACGTACTTAAGAAATATTGGACATTAATATGTGACAGGATTAGCTCTCATAAACATTTATAGAAATTATAAAATTGATATTATAATAGCCATTAATAGATTTTCAAGAAACTCTCGAAAATTATATTTTGTGTTAAAATAATACATCGTATAAAATTAAAATACATGTTTTCAATTTGTTTATTTTTTTTTATACTTGCAACTGTAATTTTACTAATATTTAAAAATGTTGAAGTTTTTGATGAAAAATAAGTAATCCAAATTTTATATTATGTGAACGTCTTATTGTTTCCAGTATAAATATGAAAGTTTACGATTTGAATCTCTCCAAAATATTTGTTTGTGTACACGCATAATAATATACGTATTATAAAATAAAATAAAAGGGATCTAACTGATTTAATTTTAATTTGTCGGTAATACTAAAATACTATAGTTTATAATTGAGTATAATTTACAAACAATCATTGCATTGCTCCCAAAAATGCGTACTATACTATTGTATCTATTATTATTTTATAACAGGTATACCGTATTATATTATTATTACATAAGCACATTTTGTAATATTTAATTACTATTGTATTGTCGCCATAGCATAGATAAGATTATTTATCATACTTATTATTATCGTTATTATAAAAGTTACCTAAAATTAATATAAATTATACAGTCCACTAACATATTATATATCGTTTATTGCATCATACATCATTTTTTATTTATAATATACAATATCATTTGTACAACAATATTTTATATTAACTGAAAATTTTTTATAAGGTTTATAAGTAATAAATAATAGTATAATACGAATTCGAGAAGTAGTCGGTGTTTATTCGATTACGTAAAGAGTAAATCAATTGATTCATTGGGAAATCTATCAATTGAAACGCTAATATAGTTGTCTCTGACCAGACGGTTATTTTAATCGGGACGGAATCCGATGGCATTACGAATAAGATTAAAACAAAAAGTCAAAAACTGAAAATCATAATTTATAGAAAAATTATTTGTTCATTCGTTAGTGGCAAACGGTCATCTATATAAACATAATTTTAGTATCTGAAAACCCATATACCGTGGGTTATGGCTATCTGTCTCTTATATAGCCTGATAGCCATATATAATAATAATAATAGCTAATCAATCTCTATTTTCTATCTCTACTACTATATAAAATTGTAATTTCTACGACCACGCTAACCAAGGTATTACTGAACCGATTGACTGAAATTTTTTACTCTTATACCTGACAGTCTGCTGAAGGTTTTAATACCACTTTTATTAGTAAAAATATGTATAAAGTTAATTTTTGGGGTCTCTCTATGAGGGTTTCAAGAACAGGCATTTTTTATGTTCCCATTTTGTGACAACACTATTTATCTTTAATCTTCGATTTTTTTTCACAAAGTTGTTCTAAATACCCTCCTGAGTGTCACCACATAGCCCGATTTTTGTTTTTTTTTTTTGTCGAAGGGGTGAAGAGTTGTATTTTTGTATTCCCATTTTGTGATAACATTTCAATACGTTTTCATTAACCGTTTTTTATATATACTTGCCGATCACATTAAACGATAAAATTTGAATAAAAAATTCTACATATCATCGTCTGAAGGCATAATAAAAAACTAATCACGGGCGAAGATGCGACGGGTCAGGTTTTGGGGTACTATACAGAGAAAAAACAAGTTTTATTAAAAGTAGCCAGTGGGTACTAAAATTTTGATATCACCTCAATCAAACAATTAAAACTAAATTTTAAAACTTTAAATTTGATAGTTTATAAACTACATGAAAGAATTTAGGATTTGAGTTACATATATTTGAAAAAAAATAGCCAGGAAGATAAAGTTACTGTTATTGTTGCGTTAGTCATATAAATTTAAAAGTAATGATTAATCATCGACTATTCAAGGAAATATTCGAATATTTTTTTTTGTAAATAAATTTATCATAATATATTTTAATATTTTGAAAAAATATTAATTCTTAGATGAATATAGTTTGATGAGCAACTCTAAAATCGATGTACTTACAATAATTTGATTTTGTACCAAAGCCGACAATACAAATGCCAACGCTGCTAGAAATCCACCTAATGAAATCTTTTGCAATGGTTTTCGCACACCAATTTTGGCTAATATTGGATAAACTGTGGTTTCAAAAAACGGAATAAATAACAGAACTAGAAGAGGATTTACTACTTGCATTTGATCAGGTTTCATGGTCCAGTTTAGAAAATTGATTCTTCCATTCATCAAAGTGGCTTGTAATGTCCAACGAGAACCCTTAAAATTTTTCAAAATATTATAATGGAAATATGGAATTATAATAGAAATTGAAAATGGATTCGTTAAAATAGGCCAAATAGGGTATTTATAGCTTATACATATAGGTATATCTATATTAAAAATAATAAAAATATTTCTTCTGAAAATTAATAATTGAATCATAATTAATTTTTATATAAAATTTTAAACTAGATATAGAAGAAATAAGATAATAACTAATTAATTACTATTCGTAAATTATAGAAGGAAATATAATAAAAGTTACTAATTGCTACTTGTTACCTAATATTTTTTTGTGTATACAAATCATAGTTAATCAAAAAATATATCTATATGTTTCCTTACATAATACACTAATATTTAATAACTTAAAACAATTATTTGAATAATGAATGTGATTATTTATAAATTTAATATAAATTTATAAAAATCAACATTCAGTCTTGATTAATTAAATTAATAAAACAATCTATGAATATTATATTTATAATAATACAATAAATCGGTCTTCTTACTTGTTGATCAAATAAAGCCCAGAAGAATGGAAATGGAATAAATAAATACATCACATCAAGAGCAGCGCGTATATCCGAAATTTCCTTTGTTGAAAATTTGTCATCTGCATAGTTTAACCAATGGCTTTTTGTTGTATTTAATGTAGTCAATATTAATCTATTTTTTAGTGCATTCTAGATAATGTTAGAATAACATGTTGTATAATTTTGATTTTATAGTTCTTTGAAACACATTAATTAAAATTTTGGTTAATTTGAAATGTAGATAAAATTTTATCATAAACAATTAGTCATCATATTATTATAATTTTCTAAGAACATTGTTTTAGAAATATTTAAAAAAAAAGCTAAACTAAATATATAGTTACAAAAATTATTGTTATAGTAATAAATTTTCCAAATTTTACTTTACAATATGAGGGTTAACAAATATTTTAAATATACTATATATTTTATATATAGGTACTTTAATAACTTACGTAAATACATGAAAAAGACGTCACAATGACATTGGAATCTGGCTTCTTAATTCTATACATACTTTTACCACATACGAATACAACTATAAATCAAAAAAATAATTTGTAGATATTAATTGTATAATTTTATTACTTAACTAATAAATACCTACATATAATTACATATTCAGATTTAAATGCCATGTAGTATATAGAAACTATAGAAGACATGATGAGCGATTACCACAGACCCAAAAATGATACTTTCATTATTATTTAAATCAAACTTCAATATTTTGGAATTTTTAAGATTTTAAAAATATGTTGTTTAAAGTGATTTTTAACCATCACAATATAAATAGAAAAATATTTCGAATAGGTACTAACATAGATAAAATAATTGATCTTAATAATAATATAAATGAGAAAAAGTGAAATATTTTAAATTATATTAGTTAATTATTTGATTCATTTAATGCACATAAAATCATACAACCATGATCAAAAGCGTTCAAAGTAGTGGTCCTACTTTTAGATGAAGTTTACGCTTTAAATTTATATTTTAACATTTTACTATACGTCTATACAAAAAGCAAAAAGAAATAAAAAAATACTTTGACATAATTTACGATATATTTATAATAAACTTACCTATTGCTATAATCATTAGTAAAGCAGGTACCCCAAAAGCTAATGGGAAACAAGTGCTCTGGCCAAAACATTGGACACCTTTTCTTAATTCTGGAGTTATGGATGTTGAAATAAGTGAACCCGCATTGATTGAAAAGTAAAATATAGAGAAAAACTTCTGTAGATATACTTCTTGTGCTGGAAGATCAAATTGATCACCACCAAACGAAGAAACACATGGTTTTATACCACCCGTGCCAATTGAAATTAAAACTAATCCTAGTAAAGCCAAGAATCTATAAAACAATAAAATAGTATTTTATAAATAACTATCATAAAAATTAAAAATAGTATAAACAAACTATTTATTCTAAATTAAAATTAGTAGGTATCTTAAAAATCCAAAATATAAAAATAAATAAATATATGTAATTTTAAAAATATAGATTTCCTAACAATGTATCGATTGGTCTAATTTTTATTTAACAAGTGATATAAATATTGCCCTCAACTCTTTTTATAATAACTTACATAGTGTAAATGTGTAATATAATGTGTTCTAACCAAAAAAGTATTCATAAATCGATTGAAATTTCCAACATGGTTTTCAAGTGATCTACGATCTTTCTATTGAGAAAAAAAGTACATAAAGCTTTTGTCTACTGGCAACCAAAAAATGTACACTGAATTTTCATAGCTAAGAACTAAATGTAAATTACTATCAAAATCATGCTATAAAAATTATTTAAAATATACTCAACAATCGTTAATTCATAACTCAAAATATTTTTGGAAATTTGTTAAGGATAGAAAACAAAGCAAAAATCTCCCTAATATATATTTAGCTTTAATGATCATACAGCAAAAAATTCTAATGATATTGCCGAATTATTCAAAACTTATTTTAATTCCGTATATATATATATTCCCTACCAAGCTTCTACTGATTATTTGCATAATTCATCTTTTGATAATGACATAATTGATTTTTCATCTTGTACACTCTCTATTACTGAAATTTTGGATTCTCTCAATAATCTTTTAATACAAAAGTAGGTCCTGATAAAATTCCAGAAATAATGTATCGTAAATGTTGTTATACTTTAACCCATCCAATTCATTATATATTTATATATTTAACTTATCTTTATCCTTTGGTGTATTCCCTGACTTTTGGAAAACTAATTTTATTTACCCAGTGTTTAAATCCAGCAATTGTACTCAAATTTATAATTATCGTCCCATATCATGCTATCCTACCATAATTATTTGAAAAACTTCTTGAACAAAAAATGTCTAATGCTTTAAAATACATTTTAATAAATAATTACCGTGCTTTCCGTAAATCGAAATCCACGTTAACAAATTTAATGGTTTATTACTCTGATCTCGTACAATAAGTAATGGCATTTAGTCGATGCTTAAAAGCATATAAAGTTTATATTAATATATTATATTAACAAACTCAGTTATGGGGGTTCATGAGCCAATCCTTTCTTGGTTTAAATCTTATTTATCCAATCGAACCCAACAAGTTAAAATAGGAGAATCACTTTCATCAATTATAAACGTAACTGGTGTACGGGTGTACCGCAGAGTGGTCATTTATCATCTTTATTATTTATACTATTTATGAACGATATTAATCACATATTTCGGTATTGTAAATTTTCATTATTTGCTAATGACTTAAAAATGTATATGCCTATATTAACTTCAGAAGACTTCAATAAATTACAATATGATCTTAATCAACTTAATTTATGGTGTACAAATAATGATCTTAATCTGAATACGGATAAATGCTTCCAAATAACATTTACAAGGAATAAGCAAAACTTAAATTCACAATATCAAATAAATGATAGAACTAAATATCTATATATATAAAAATAAGTGTATATTTTGAATAAATTTTATAACTCAAAATTCACAAAATGGATTTCGATAAAAATTTCAAGACATATTAAGATTGACATATATATGGTTTCTGTAAAGTTTGTACGCTGTGCGATAAGTAGTTCCGGAGTTATGGCCTCTTAAGTGCACGCCTAGCGAAATTGTCAAAAACAACAACAAAATGTATGAAAAATGAATACAGCGTACAAACTTCACAAAAACCATCTACATATCAATCTTAATATGCCCTGGAATTTTTCTGCCCTTTTCTCACTTTGATTAATTACAATTTACGATGCCGAGGAGAAGACAACCTGACATAGGTCGTCGCAGTCAATCAAATGTGCGAAGAGCTACCTCACGTGCTAACCATAATGATGACCAGAGATAGACAGATCAAGAAAATAGTGCTATGTTAGAATTGCGTTATTTGCGTTTTTTGCGAGTTTGGTACAAATCAGTGAAAAAGTCTCAAGCCATGAATTACAGATATTAATATTAATCAACATTTAGTTTACACAAAATAATAAAAATAATTATTAAAATATTTTAACCGTTATTCCGGGTGATAGGACATAAAAAGTATTGCTTCCACACGAATTTAAACCCAAAATGAGTTGAACATTCACAATCATTTCCCCGGACAATGCCGGGTAACTCATCTAGTTATATAGAAAATAAAAAATTTAGACTTTACTTTGAACTTTCGCCAGTGATCTTTCATTTTCAGAACATATAAGTGTAATTTATAATAAAGCTATACGTGTATTTGAGTTTCCAAACCAAAATTGTTGGGAGTTCAATGATTCCACGTGCTTACTTGTCTTATATTTTTTAATAGTTGGTTCAATTCTAGAATATGGATCAATAATTTGGAACTCACACCAAGATTATCTAATACAAAGATTAGAACGAATTCAAAATCGTTTCTTACGTATGATAGTTTATAAAACAAAGTTGACCAAATACTGAAATCTTTGCCAACTGATTTTAACATTGAAACGCTAGAATTTAGAAGGCATTTTAATGATTTAAGCTGGCTATATAAACTGTTGAATTCTAATATTGACTGTCCTGAGGTATTATCCCTAATTTCTTTGAACATACCAAAATTTTCATTAAGATCCATTTATACATTCCATGTTCATACAATCAAACCTAATTACTGTCTTTTTGCAACATTAAACCGAATGTTCTCATTAGGTAATAAACTTGAAAACTTTGATTGATTTTTTCATACTTCTAACGAAATGAAAAAGTATTTTAAAAAATATTATAATTCAATGCACTGATTTTGTACGGATGCCTTCTATTTTAAACTCTGTATTCCTTACAATTAATATATGTTGTATTGTATTTACTCATGTTGAAATTGTACAATGTATATATAGTCGAATTAACTTATAATGATCTTCAAGGGACTTAGATATTTAGATCATTATTTTCGAACTACAAATATAAAACTGATTTTTTTCGAAAAATTATTTTATTAAAGGAGCTATGTAAGCTATGATATTCTGTCTCTGTTCATAACACGTGTAACATAGGAATTTAGATCTTTTCTATTTTCAACGTACCTACTTATTGATCAATTAATGCGATAAGAATTTTGTAGACTGATTTGAATTCGTTGGGAAGTCTTCTTTAGATCGATTTTCTTACTGTTCTTAAAATGTGTACTTAACATACCCACACATTCACATACCCAAAAATTAACTTTTGTTTATTTTTATGTTTCGAATTTGTTTATTTCTATTTTGTGAAACTTGGGGACAAAACCAAAAAAATGGGAAAGTTGATCTAAAGAAGACTTCACAACAAATTTTAAACGGTTTTCAAAATATTTATCGTATTAATTGATTTATTTGTACGTTGGAAGTTGAAAACGTTTAAATTTCTTTGGTATCCGTATGATAGACTGAGACAGAAAATCATAACTTACAATCCTCATAAATTTTTCTTTGTATATTTCATTATTATTTATTAGATTCCAAACAATTGACCCATATTACCCAAAATGATTTTTCAATACATCAAACTATCATATAATATTGAAATGTTCATATACACATACTATAACTAAAAGCATGTCTCTCAAGATAAAATTAGTATCTAAATACTACGTCGTAGTTATCTAGTTACGTATGTGTACAAACACGCCATGCCATCTACTTATATGAGATAAGAGGTAATACAATATTCAATAGGAATTTATAATTCAAACGTAATCATAAAAAGTAATAACCCATACATTTTAAACTACAGATACAATAAAAAAATATTAAAATACAACACTTATGTTAATACCTATATAAATTATTTTCATTTATAAAAACAATGTAGAATATGATTTTTTTTTATGTCTTATGTAAGCTACAGATTTGTTCTATATTATTTTTAAATATTAAGAACATCATAAAAATAACTTTTCCTCGATATTTTTATGAATTTTTTTTTTAATTTTAAAACTAAAACCATTTTGGGATAATTTTGTTACATCTGCATCAATTTCCAACAATTTTTTTTTTTCATTCTACTCCAAATAAGTAGATGATTATAAAAACTTAGAAAACAGTTTAGAAAATATGTTATTAAAACCATCAGTTTAGTTTATTATTCATTGCAAATGATTTAAAGTTATATATATATATATATATATATATATATATATACAGTCAACATATTATAGATTTAAAATTAGTTGAAAGTTTTGTTTTTTCACTTGATTTTTTAAATTTGGTATTTATGGTCTCACTTTTTGGTTATATGCTTTTTAATAATTCCCTTTTTCCTAACCTCGGTAAGAATTTTTTTCAATTATATCCTTAAATTGAAACTTTGAAATTTAAAAGACAGTTTATTCGCAGTTTATTAAAAGTTATATTCATTTTTTATGTAATCATATAGTTATGTGCATATTTTATTTTCTACTTCATTTAATTCTGATTTCAAAATTTTTCTAATATTTACCTCAGTATAAACACTTATAAAATAAAATTAATAATATTTTGCATAAAACTTCTAACTTTAAACGTACCTAATCATAAATAATTTTTTATCACCTTGTAATGTACTTATATTGTTAGCAATGTTAGTGCATACATGTATACATATATACAAAGATTTAGGGAAGTATACTGGGAAATCGTTCCACAATAATCGTCAATGACTTTTTATATTATGTAATCGATCACTTTATGAATTCATGACCAGAAGCTTTTCGTAGTTCCGAGTCCATCTGTACTATATACTCGAGAATAATTTTGAAATATTTAGTTTATCTCAAGTTGAATACTAATTTTAACTAAATGTTTGTTTAATTAATTCTTATCCTGTGATAAACATAGACTCGACTATTTTACTTCTGTTTTTAAACAGATTATTGTTTATTTATTTAAAAATCATCGAACAGGTTACTTATAATTCACAGTAACGAATAACATTTTTGTAGTACAGCAACAGGCTGTCAAGTGGTGTATGGCAATAGCGTACCTATATATTCCTTATAGGCTTAGACGCCATTATAGGCAGCCAGCTGCCGAATTTTTTATTTTTAACTTATTAGATAATTTATTACTATTATATCACATATATATAATATATATATATATATATATATATATATATACAGTATATACAATATACTATAGTGTATAGTAACTATTTACAGTCTTTGGAAAACGTTGTTCATGAAACGCACACTCATGCGTTTACGTTTATATTTTGTGAACGACAAGCGAACGTCACTCGTTTTTTTCAAACAAAACTTAAGCGTAAACAACGTTTATAGTTTTAATGAATTTCGACAATTTTGAAGATATTTTAGTTCTTTCAAAAATTGGTTTTAATTTTTATACACAATAAATAATCCTGGTTTAAAGCAAATTTGCGTTCAGTAGTTCAAGTGTAGTGTTGTTAGATTTAATATTAAAATAAACTTACCTATATCGGCTGTCATCAAACTCAAAGGGAAGTACATTATCTGCGTCTTCTCGTCTGTTTTTTACGATATTTTAATTTGTAAGCGAGTTATGATTATGTAAAATAACAATAAAATATATATAAAATTATTAAAATTTTAAAAAGCTTCTAGCTCGCTTATAGATTAAAATATCTATAAAAAGCACAGATAATGTTCTTCCCTTTGAGTTCAAAAATAGATTTGTTTCTTCTGAGAGCTAACAATAAAACGCTTGAATTACCGAATGCAAAATTTGCTATGTTGTACGTTTGTAAGATGGTGCCAAGTGTGGAGTCAGGTTATACCTTATAAATTATAAAATACAAATCTAGACCCTTAACTTATTAGGTTCTAAAATATAATATATTAATTAAAAATTTGCTATCATATCTAAACATTAAAACATTTTTTGGGTCATATTTGTATAGGCATTATTACAAAATTAGATAATATTCATTTATTGTATAGGTATAACATAATTCTTAATGTAACCAGATGTGTTTGTATGAAAATTAACACATAATGAAAATATTGAAAACAATTCCTGTACACGCGGCTGGCCTACATGACTATACATGCCAAATAGAGATATATTTCATAACTTCATATACTATTTTATTATTATAATAAAATTTAAATAATATTTTGCTAACTATACCAATAACTGCAGATTCAGCAGAAAGAAGCTAAATTGAAAATTATTAAGAACTATTTACGTTTAACAATTTCACAAGACCGTTTAGTAAGACTAGCAACAATTTCAATTGAACATGAAATCGCTGACAACTTGGACATTGATGATCTCGTCAACGATTTTGCAACTTTAAAAGCACGAAAATTAAATTTTTAAGTTGATGTTAAATGAATAAACATTTTATTTAAAATATGTGTAATTTTACTATTTTTACCTAATAAATCTACCTATATTATGTAGTTGTATATACTATAAAAGTTTTACTTTAGTTCTGATTAAGAAAAAAAAATTGTCACCTATTTATTGGGAAGAAAAATTATTAAACCACAGGGGCGGCAAAATTAAGTTTTGCCTACTTATAAAAAATCACTTGGACCAGCCCTGTTTTTATAGTACCTATTCGTATTTTAAATTGCATTGTACTAAAACTATGAAAATAAAGTACAAAATCATTTTATGTTTTTATAGATAATAAAACTCTTACCTTTGATTGCTTAAACTGAACGAAGCAGCCAAGGATGCTCCAGTCACAACTAAATTACCAATTGCGTAAACTACTGATAGATAGAAAATTGTTCTGAAAAATAACTTATAAATCAATATAGGTATTTTAGCAAGAAAATAATAATAAAAAAATTGAACTATTTATTATATAAGGATTATATTTTTTTGTAACGATTTTTCTTTCGTTCTAGTTAATAGTTCTATTTCTCTTGTAACATTAAAGTAATCCAAATATATTTATATGTATTCAGATAAACCAATATCAAAATATGTTCAATCAGGAAGCCAAAGGAGTTCATAAAATTAATGATAGATAGAAGAAATAATCAGCGTACTAATCAGTGGCGTTGAAATATAAAAATAGATAAGGTCAGATAAGTTAGATAAGTTAGGCAAACTAGATAAAAAAAAATATTACACTATATCATAAGAAAAATTTGGAGGTTGCAAGGGAATTAGTCCTTACAACAAAATTGTATTTAAGATTTAATTTGTTAATTTAAAAGTTTTGTTATGCTATTTTTTTGTTTTTTTTTTTGTTTTATGAAGGCCAGAGGATATTAATCAATATTGTGCAATAAATATAGCCCCCCCTTCCAATTAAAAATTTCAAATTGCATCTATTCACCACATACCTCAAAAATCTTCAATCTCACGCCCTACTTATCACCTCTAAAAAAACATTGGTACAAATCACAATAAAGCTAATAGCTATGATGTTTGAATCTAATAATTTTAAAAAAAAAAATAAAATTTATAAATAATAAAAAGTTCTAATTTTATGACTCTTTAGATTCTGAACGGAGTGATGAAATCTATTGGTTTTACAATGATGTGTTTTTTCTTTTTTTTTTTGTGCCTGAGGACACGATTTTTGGTAATAAAAATGCTTCGATTTGCTTAAACAGCAACTCTTCTGAAAGGAAAGTGAATGTAGATGGTACTTGGGCAAGTCAAAAAAGCAAATTTTTTAAAACTTTTTGAAAAAATCGAAAAAAACGATAAAAAAATTATGAAAAAACGGGGAAATTTTACGCAAATTCACGTTTTTACAAAAAATATTTTTTTGAAATGCTCTAACTCAAAAACGAAAAACCGCAACAACTTCAAATTTTCATCAAATCTTTATATTGGTGTTCTCTATACATGGTTAAGTGATCAAAGTATTTTGATATATTATGAATTATTTATAGACAATTTATATTTTCGAATTTTGTAAGTTTTTTTTTTTAAATATTTATAAAATTTTTGTGGCTGTCCGTAAACTCTTAAAATTGTATTAAAGGATTAAATATAAGTTACACTAATTGTAACTAAAAAATATCGGAGATGGTTTCAGTCCAATTTTTTTTATAAGCCCATAAAGTTAAAATTTGTATAAAATATGTTAAAATCGCGATAATTTGCAAGTTATTTTGTGGATGAAAATTCATAAAAATTTTTCTGTTTATACTTAAAGTTCAAAATTTTAACTCTAAATTTTCCATAAGTTTACCTTCAAAAATATATAAAAAAATTTCTACCAGACTTAAAACAAAAAATTTTATGACTATTTTAAATTTAAATTTTTACGAAATTGCATTATAATTCAATTTAAATATAAAATACCATATTATTATATAAACATTTTAGACAAACATATTAACTCCATTCAGAATCGTTATTTGTATACAATGATATCTATCATTGCATTCAAATTTAACAAATCCATTGTAATAATGACCTATCCTATAAGCAAGGTACATTCCACCCCCAACTGAACAGCAAAGCGAGGTCCACCCGTTCTTTTTTTCTCTTGGCATAATTTTTTGTTGGGCACAATCTACCGGAAGGAGGGATAGTGCCCACCCGGCCACCACCATAAACATGCCTATGGTTAAAATTTTGAACCTTAAGTATAAATAGAAATTTTTTTATGAATATTCAACAACGAAAAAACTTGCAAATTATTGCAACTTTAACATATTTTATGTAAATTTGAACATTATGGGCTTATAAAAAAAATTGAGTAAAACAAATTTTAATTTTTTTTAAGGTGCATAAAGTTTAATTTATAATAAACCTTGTATTAAACTTTCAAGAGATTTAGACAACGAAATTTTATTTCGATATTTCAAAATATTTTGAAAACTTGACGATGTATAGAAAACGCTAATATAAACATTTGATAAGAATTTAAAGTGCTTGCGTTTTTTTCTTTTTTTGAGTTTGAGCAAATTCCAAAAACCGAGGTGATTTATCAGTATAGAATATTATGTGTTATATATTTCATATTATGCCAATATTCGTTGTTTAAACACTTTCATTATTTAAATAATTTTTAAATGGCAGTAAGAACAATTTCTGTGGAATCTTATATTAAATTTTCAAGTATTTTGTACCAACCAAATTATTTTATCAACAATTATAAAATAAAGAATGGATGGGCCTCGCTTTGCTGTACAGTTGGAGGTAGAGTGTACCTCGTTTATAGGATAGGTCATTATTACAATGGATTTGTTAAATTTGAATGCAATGATAGATATCATTGTATACGAATAACGATTCTGAACAGAGTTAATATGTTTGTCTAAAATGTGTATATAATATAGTATTTTATATTTAAATTGAATTATAATGCAATTTCGTAAAAATTTAAATTTCAAACAGTCATAAAATTTTTTCTTTTAAGTCCAAAAGAAATTTTTTTAAAGATTTTTGAAGAGTTGCTTATGGATAAACCTAGTGTTAAAATTTTGAACCTTAATTATAAACAGAAAAAATTTTATGAATTTTTATCTACAAAATAACTTGCCAATTATCGTAATTTCAACATATTTTATACAAATTTGAATTTTATGTGCTTATAAAAAAAATTTGAGTTAGATAATCTCCGATATTTTTTATAGACGATTAGTTTAACTTATAATTAATCCTTTAATACATTTTCAAGAGTTTTCGAACGACCAAAAAAATTTTATAGATATTTTAAAAAAAAAACTTACAAAAATCGAAAATTTAAATTGTCTATAAATAAGTCAAAATATGTCAAAATACTTTGAAAACTTAACCATGTATAGAGAATGGCAATATAAAGATTTGGTGAAAATTTCAAGTATTTGCGGTTTTTCGTTTTTGAGCATTTTAAAAAAAATGTAGTTTGTAAAAACGTGATTTTACGTAAAATTTCCTGTTTTTTTGTAATTTTTTTATCGTTTTTTTTCAATTTTTTCAAAAAGTATTAAAAAAGTTGGATTTTTGACTTGCCCAAGTATCATCTACATTCACTTTCCTTTTAAAAAAGTTGCTGTTAAAGAAAATCGAAGCACTTTTACTACCAAAAATTGTGTCATCAGACACAAAAAAAAAATAAAAAAAGAACACACATTGTAAAACCAATAGATTCCATCACTCGGTTCAGAATCTAAAATGTAAAAAAATCGAATATTTCAAATGTTATAAGTTGCTTAAAAATCAATATTATATTTGGAAAAAAATATGACTTAAAGAAAATGCCAATTTTCACAACTGGTTAAATTTTCAAGATTCCGCGACTTATACTGTTTGAATTATAAAAAATATTTAAAATAATTTGATGATTATCGTTATTTTATACAATTGTGTTAAAAATTCTAAATCTATACTTTACTCCCTTCTTACTGTTTTAACATCCCTAATAAACAAAATCACACTCACTATCGCTCCTATCCCATAATACACACACGCCACATATTTCAATCTATCGCGAACTAAAACTTCATGGTTATGTTCCTCACGCATATATATATATATAACTATATAACTATGTATCTTAATTAATATCTGATAGAATATAGGTTATAGCTAACCAAAACCTAAAAATATTGTAAAATTTTAAACACTGCTGTACACAATTACATTATCAACTATTATATATTATATTTTATAAATAGTAAAACATTGTAAAAATACTTGGTGTATTGAAACAATTATTTAAATAGAAAAAAAAAAACTTTACATTTAAGGTATTTACTTTTAAACACCACGCTATGTTATCTGGTCTTTATGCTCAGACGACGACTACAAATAATTTTTACTGTTTGCATGATTTTATTATTATTTAAATGTATTATTTATAATACATTTAAATGTATATAAATATATATAAGCTATCCAGTTTTTACCGAGAATGCGAGAACTTTTAAAAATTTAGTTATATCTAGTGCGTTATTTGATAAATAACACAATGTTTTTTTTATTATATATGAGGGCCATTAATTAATATTTATTTTGATCTGGATTATTTGAAACTTGGAAGTATACTAGTTCAGTTTTTATTTAATTTATTACTTGATGATGAGATGCACATTTTTCTAGTTGTTTTTAAAAAATATTATAGCATACGTTTATTTATATGTACCCATAAACTCTAATACCAATAATAATTTCTAGGTTACCCGATTAAAATTTATCTATATTATATCTTGTACTGGTGTACACCGAATTAAAATTAAAACGATTAAACATATCAGTTAATTATATGGTATTCATAAATTGGAATTAGTAATATTACACTAATACTTTATTATTTTATAAATATCTTATTAATATTTATAATATTTTAGTACATACTTGAATTTTCCAATGTAAGAATCGGATATAATAGCTCCAAATATTGGTGAAAAGTAGGCCAAAAAGACTATTAAGTGATAAATAATGGTAGATTCGTCTTCGTCGTATCGTAATATTGATGTAAGATATAATACTAAAACAGCTGAAACAAAAAGCAAAAACAAATTTAACTATGCTGTTTAGACAATGCGTTAAAAACATACTTACTTCGAAGTCCATAGTAGCAAAATCGTTCACAAAATTCAGTGCAGATTATAAACCAAACTGATTTTGGGTATGCCTATTTTTAAAATAATAGTAGGTAATCATTAATTATTTAAATTTATACAAAAATGACCTTTTTCTGTATATTGAAATGTTTTATTTATTTAATGAAACCATTGAAACTCAAATTCGGTGATTATTATGTAAAATCTCAATTCTCATAATGAGCAACTATAATATTATAATAAGTATATTTTAATGTTATTTTTTGTACAGGACTGAATAAGTCCTATCGGATATTTGGATACACATTTTAGGAATATTTATTTGAATACCTAAAGTAAAAAACAATTGTTAGTTTGATTTAAAGTTTAATTGCTAAACACATTTATTACCTAATAATCTATTTTGGACAAAATTTTTGTTTTTAATGTACCACTAGCAATAAAATTCAGTTTATATATTACGTATAGAAAATACAAAACAAAAATAAAATAATTATGTAAATACGACCATTAACCTATACTTAAGTTAAATGATGGGCTTATTGTAATAATATTATTGGTTGTATTTCGTATTTAATTTAAAATTATAACTGGCTGTTAAAATATTTAACATCTTTAATCACCTATTTACTTAATTATAATTCGATATATTCTTTATATAATTGTATGACCATACAATCATCTATTTATGATAATGGATAAAATGATTCAGGTTTTTTAAGGTATCGCACTGATATCAACTAGAACCTATAAAGTATTTACGGACTAAAATTTTAGTCCTTAGAAGTGATACCCATCCTTTTTTCCGAATCGAATTTCCCGAATAACATTTTTTTCCTGATGGTATTTTTCCCGAAAGTTCGTATGCCCGAAACCTTTTTCCCGAATGATATTTTTCCCAAAGGCTTTTTTCCCGACGGTTATTATGAAAAATAAAATTTACCCAAAATTTTAATTTCAGCCACATAGGTATACCGGTTATATGATTAAAACTATACTATTAAAAATCTACAATTTTTCTCACTAAATAAAATGCACGCAACAACATTATTATTTGCCACGCAATAATTTGTAATAGTTTTTATAAAACTCATTTTACACAAATCTGTTCACATACTATCTCCGATATTGTAATCAGATATTAAATATTTCGATTAAGATTAAACTTTTTGAACAATATAGGTAGTAAAGTTTAATATTCACCATCTGAAATGAAGCATACCGGCACAGTTTATAAATATATACTTTACATATGCAAGTTAATTTTATTGATATTGTGTTCTTTTGATTTTTTTTTTGTTCCCATTTCAGGAACAACAACCGTCAGAAAAAAATCATTCGGGAAAAAAGCTTTTAAGCATATGGACTTTCGGGGAAAAGGACATTTGAGAATTTCGATCGGGAAAAATAACACTAACTCTTGGAAGTATTATTGTATTTCCATGATTGCATTGATATGGCGGGTTATGAGAAATGATTTTAGACTTGTACCAATAAAACATTCATAAAATGTTGTATAGATGACCCATGAACTAATAATGAGTATAGATACGCAACATAAACGCATAGTAACATAATAGTAACATTAGAAACCGATCGGACACGGGTATGATACTATGACACGCTCAAACGAACGACGTACATTTTAAATAATTTAGACAATCATATCATTATGTTGTATACTTTAAAATGTCCCATTTATCCATCAATTTTCATTTTTTAATTACTAATATTCAAGGTTCGAAAGGCCGGAACCTCAATATTAAATAGTTTTAAAGGAATAATTATATAATTACTAGTCCAACACATATTTTTCCTATTTATTTATATTTATTTTATTTTTTCTCGAATCCTCTAGGTTGCAGACAATACTTATAAATATTTTATAATAGGTTAATTATTTTTTATAAAGTTCTAAATGTTATAAAATTTGAATAAATTCTAGACTAATAAATTATCTCCGTTTAAAATCTATTTTGGTATACAATAATACTTATTGCATTAAAATATTTAACACTTCCATTATAATGATCTATACGGCTTTACTCTATGTCCAAGATCCTCTCCACCCCTACTGAACAACAGAGTGAGTTCCCAGTTTTTTTTTTTTTTAGGTTCTGAACGGAGTGATGGAATCTATTCATTTTACAATGATGTATGTTTTTGTTTTAAGATTCTGAACGAAGTGATGGAATCTATTGATTTTACAATGATGTGTGTTTTTTTTTTTTATTTTTTTTTTATGTCTGACGACACCTTTTTTTGCAGTAAAAATGATTCGATTTGCTTAAACAGCAACTCTTCTGAAAGGAAAGTGAATGTAGATGGTACTTGGGCAAGTCAAAAATGCAAATTTTCTAAAACTTTTTGAAAAAATCGAAAAAAACGATAAAAAAATTACGAAAAAACGGGAAATTTTACGCAAATTCACATTTTTACAAAAAACATTTTTTTAAAATACTCTAACTTAAAAACGGAAAACCGCAACAACGTGAAATTTTCACCAAATCTTTATATTGGCATTCTCTATACATAATTATGTTTTCAAAGTATGTTGTCATATTTTGACTTATTTATAGACAATTTAAATTTTCGATTTTTGTAAGTTTTTTTTTTTTGAAATATCTACAAAATTTATTTGGCTGTCCGAAATCTCTTGAAAATTTAATAAAATGTTTATTAAAAGTTGTGCTTATGGAAACTAAAAAATATAGAAGATCGTTTTACTCGATTTTTTTTATAAGCCTATAAAGTTCAAATTTGTATAAAATGTGTCAAAATCATGCTAATTTGCAAGTTATTTTGTAGATAAAATTCATAACATTTATTCTGTTTATACTTAAGGTTCAAAATTTCAACACTAGGTTGTCCATAAGCCAATCTTCAAAAATATATAAAATAATTTCCATCGGACTTAAAGGATAAAATTTTATGACCGTTTGAAATTTAAATTTTTACGAAATTGCATACTATTGCATTATATTTCAATTTAAATATAAATACTATATTATAATATACCCATTTTAGACCAACATATCATCTACGTTTAAAATCATTATTCGTATACAATGATAGCTATCATTGCGTTCAAATTTAACAAACCCATTGTAATGACCTATCCTATGAACGAGGTATACTCCACCCCCGACTGTACAACAGAGCGAGGCCCATCCAGTTCTTTTTTAAAATGCTCCAACTCAAAAACGAAAAACCGCAATTACTTGAAATTTTTTATAGTTGAAAATATATTAAATGTTTTGTATTTATACTGAAGGTTTAAATTGTTAACACAAGGTTGTCTATAGGGTTTTTTCAAATATCTGTAAAAAAAACTTCTATCGGACTTTAATTTTTAAGAAAAAAGTTTTTTAAACGTCCGAAATTTAAAATTTTATGAACTTGTATAAAATAACGATATATTGTCAAACGGTTTTAAATATTTGTTATAATTCAAAAATCATAAGTAAATTAATCAATACCTTAATATAAGTCAATTTCGTATACAATAAAACCTGTAGTTTCATTCAGGTTTAAATTTAACAAACCTAACCATTATTATAACTAGGGTTGGGATTTTAGTACCCTAAAAACCCCGAAAAATACCCTAAAAAAAATGCTTTTATGACCTAAAAACTCTAAATAATGCCCTAAAAAACCCAGAAAAATGCCCTAAAAAAAATTTCAGCAGTAACTTTCACATTGCATATTTTACAGAATAATTCCAATCCGTCTGTAGAAAAAATATTATATCCAAATTCTTGTACAAACGGACGCAGTCGACTAGCTGTCGAACATTTTAATTTTGGCATTTTTATATTAAATTATCAAAAAAGAATTAACTAGATAATAAAACGGTGTTTAACTCGTACTGAACGTCGAACGATATTATCGTTGATTTTAACGATTTAAGATTATTTTACAGGAAATGCGGGTAGTGGTTACTCAAACCTGTAGTCGATAAACGATTAGTCTGATAATTAGGGCTCGGATTTAAATGCCCTTAAAATATCAAAAAATGACCTAAAAAATCGCTCGATAAGAAAATACTCCAATAAATGTTTAGTTGTGTGCAATAAAATCGGCTAATTGAATGATGTGACATAAAGATTGTAAACACCGGATAACCTGATGTTAAATAAGTTAAAATATTTCAAAATGAAAATAATTTATAATACGTAGTAGTATATATACTATATACTATATAGTATAGTACTAATGTACTATACTATGTAGTACTTATATTTCAATGAGATCAAATTGTTTAGTCATAATACGACATTAAGGTCAAAAATGTCCTTAAAATTAAAAAATGCATTAAAATCATCAAAAAATACCCTAAAATTTATAAAATCCGCTGAAAATGCAAAAAAAGCAAAAAAAGCCTCAACAAATTATTGTGGTTAAATCGCGAAGTACTTGAAACATATTTGTAGCTTGGAAAGCATCGCGTAAGATATCCCAACAAAATGATGCAAATGCATTGGAATTCGAGCCCTACTGATAATATAATACGAATTACGAGTACCTAACTACTTATAATCTGTTATATTTATATAGAAACCATGTTAGTGTAAAAATCTTAAAATAAAATTTCAAATTCATACTTGGTTTACAAAAACTCAAAAAATTCCAAAAAATGCAAAATAAACTTTCTTATTCTCATTCAAATGTACATAAAACAAATTTGTGACAAGACGAACATTGCACAGTAAGCTTTGGAAAACAATGCAAAGTGCATTCATTGAAATCCCAGCCCTAATTATGACCTACATACAGCAGAGCTAGTACCCTCCTATTATTTTTCAATTTGTTATTGCGTAAACCGGTTTACTAATCATGGATAATCTTATTTTTTTTTTATGTTGACCTATTTAAGAAGAATACTTTCATTCTTCAATAAATTTTAATATTCTTATCAAAATATCGCATTAAAAATAAGTTATTTGTTGTGCATATTATAAATAATAATAAAATGTGCTGAAATAGTATTAAACATTTATGACTATAATCAAAATAGTAGTGTTTACATAACAAATATAGACAGCATCTACCAGTACTAAAATTAATCGTTGAATTATGCGTATTACGCAAAACTGGATAATAATTAAGAGGTTCAATGAAAATTATAATGTAATATTTACAGTCATTTTTTTATTTTATTATATTAAATGAATAGTCATCGCAGACTAATATAAACAGGTGTATATAAATGGCAGTCGTGTATAAATTTTAAAAATATAAATTATTTTCTGTATTTTAATAGTTAAAATTATTTTATGGGAATGTAGGTATACAATGTTACTTTCGTCTTGTAAAAAATAAATAATTAAGTTTTAATTTGTGCAATGCAAAAATATAGATTCAAATTTTAAATATACCGCATATAATATGCGTATTATAAATATATATATATATATATATATATATATATTTATTTATTTATTTATTTATTTATTTATATTTATTTTTTATGTATTATTATGTAAGTAGAATAAATTAAAGAATAGGTATATTATATAATAAGTATTTTTCCTCCAAAATAAATCAAATAAACACTTACCATTATTTAAAAATACTACTTTTGATGTAATATATATAATTAATTATCTATGTATGGTTGTATAGACTAGTATTTAATGTTACAAACTAAACGTTTTCAGAAATAATTATTATTCATTGTATTATCTTTGTAAATTTCAAATATTTTAAAATTTATTATGTTATGAATTATGAAATATTAACTATGCATTTATTTTTGTTATTCACATATTCACTTATTATTATTAAAAAATTGTGAGTATATCCACTTTCTCTGAACTGTAAATGATAACTGATATTTAAGCGGCTAAGCAATAGTAGTAAACTGTGAAGTGCCGATGCCAAGTAGGACACTGATGACTGAACATGAATAAATAAAAACACAGATGGCATCGTCAATATTTGTAAATTAGATTTAATTCAAGGTCAAATCCTAGTTGAAAACAAACCAGTTTCCCCCACTTAATGCATCTATTAAAAGACATAATAATATCTAATACGTAATATTATATATTTATACCTAACAATTTATTTTCATATTATCAAGCAATGAAATACCTGGATTTCCAAATTTTAATTAGATTCATAATTTTAACTCAAGTCACATACCATTATTTAACTTTACTATACGTTATGAAAATATCGATTAATGTCATATGTAGCATCTTTTATTTGAACATACTAAGAACCCAAAGAATTAATATCGGAACTCGAAAGAACGTGGTAAAGAAAATGTAAATATCATAAAATAATCATTTGCCAAATTAGGAACAATTTTCAAACAAAATAAGAAAAATTCATAAGAAACCAGACACACAATGTTGAAATTTTGAAAAAGATCTTTCTGCAATAGCTATTGTAATAGGTAAAGTTAACACAATTTATAAAAGTTTATAATATACAATTGGATAGTCATTTTTATCACAGTATTAATACAAAAGCGTATCTAGAATTTTTTTAGGAGGATGGAGGGATACTGCACTGTCTAAAATGTTACCAAATACACTACCAAAAATTCACCCATAATTTAATGTTTATAATGCAAATAATTTATTTATATTTTTAGTCAGTCATTAAGTTAGCACATAGCTTAGTCATATTTTAGTATGCATTACAAAATAAAAAATTATAATTACGGCCAGTGAGGAAGGGGTGATAGCCTCTGTGCCCCTCCCCTTGGATACGCCACTGTCACAATGATTTAAGAAAATAACAGTTAAGGGCGTCAAATAAATGTTTTCAAACTAAATAGGACATAGGTATGATTTCTAAGTCCAATGCTTGTGTATGCTGCACACTAAATAAATTAATCTATTGTTTAATAGATTCTGGGATTTATATTTATTTTTTCAATAAAGATAATTTAATAATTATAAACATAATTGAAAATGTTGAAACAGTTTTATTTCGTGACCTGCGAGAACGAAACGTTCGTGTTGCTTGTTTGGTGTGAAAATGCACACAGAAAGTACACCAAAAGACAACATAACGGTCAACGATAGCAATGTTTGCCGACGATACGGCAATTTTATCAACAAGTAGGAATCCACTAACTGCAATATGTATGGCCTGTACTTAGAGTAATAATAATGGGCCTGTATAGGTATAATAATGCATCTAATATTATATTATGTTTAAATATAGTTTGCCTTATTGGAAGAAATGAATAATGAAGAATCATCAAATACAATTTTTGTGTTGACAAATTCTACTTAGTACTTCATAATAATTTAATTTCCACATTGCTTATGAAGGATTTGCTATAGAAAAATGGCCAGCAAACCATTTTTATTTTAAACAGTATTTAATAATGTTATAATCCAAGATAATTATAAAATGAATTCATTTTAATCACAATTTCAGATATTATATATCTCTTACAATTGAAATCGTAATTTTAATTCAAATTTTAAAAAATAGAAAAGGTGCATTTATCAGTCATCAACAATTATACAATAATAATATTATCAACTATCAAGAATTTTTTTTATCAGCTTATTTTTCCATTCAAGTTTTGACTTTTGATGGTGACATATTGACTTGGTTTTAATACAGATACAGTTACTGTACGACATTTATATAGTGGTGATCAATACAGCAATAGATCTTCTATATTTGTTGAATGACTATCAAAATGGCCAAAATGCGTATTTCGTTTAGGTGAAAGACTTAATGGTTCAGTTTGACTAGGTGCTGAAAATTAGTCAACATTTTCAGAACTGTCCGGTTTTGAATCATTAGCTTAACTTTTTTTTAGAAGACTGGCAAGTTGGTAATAAAAATTGATGGCATAGCATTATTACACAACATTTTCTTATAAGAACCACCAATTGAGGTTTTATAATCAGTTTTTATAAAATGTTGGTCACATAACCGTAAATTTTTGATTGGAATAAATCCTTTCCGTCCAACAACTCTCCCCCATTTAAGATTACGCTCTGGATCTGTTAACTAAAATCTTAAAATAACAATAATAAAAAAAAAAATATATTGACATTTTCTGAATTTGTTTTTACAAACATAAAAAATAAAAATAAATCATAATTTCATTTAATTACATAAAAAATCAATTTTTGAATTCATAATTTGCCTGTTTATACATCCATGAGAGGAATATGACCAACCATTTAAAAAAAATATGAGTGAAAATTAAATATTTTTTTTAAATACTGAAGCTTCTAACTTGACTAATTATCAAATGTTCAAGAAAAATAAAAAGTAAAATTCAAAATTTAATCCCGCCATCACTTTGCCAGTGATAGGGTACAAATATAAACATTGCTATCTAGTTATATAATTTGTGAACCACGGTTTTAGATATACAGGTTAGCTATCGCCGGCCCGCTACCCGGTCAGATTGTGTTAAGGTTCTCACACGCTGCTGCGATAATCGATACGGTATCTGCACAGAATAGATTTAATCTATTCTGTGGTATCGGTACGGTACACTATTTTTACATGTACCGTACCGATACCTTATCGTGTACCGCAGCAGTGTGTGAGAACCTTTACGGTTCAGTAGTTCATATTTTTACCACACGCGTAAAGCGCTAGTAGTAGGTAGGGTTATATTTTACTATTGGTATATCGTACATTCCAACATTTAATGGTATTTATGATCACAAATTTAATAAAAGTAATAAATATTAAGTCGATACATATTATAAAGGAATTGTAATATAATGTTTAATGTTTAATATATTGTATTGGAAAATAAAAAAACATTCGATCATCTTTAAAAAATGTTAAATAATCTTTGGGCCAAACCATTAACCAATTCCCCTACATTATTAAAGTCTTAAAGATATTTTGTTACCTAATGGTATTTAAATTGTATATAATTGCTCTACAATTGAGTACCTATGTAACCTTATATAATACTTTGTTAAAATAATATCAAATCTTAATTTTATTTAAATATTAAAAAAAGTAAATAATAAAAAAAATTGGTCATTTAAATAAATAGTAAAACACTTAAGCAGATAAGTTAAATAGTCAATGAGTAATAAAAAAAAAATGTATAACTAAAAATAAATAATATGTTTAATGTTTGTTTTAATTTATTATAATTTTATTATTTTCTATAATGTGAAAGGTATTCATGAAGTATTTATAAACCCATAATACAAATAATATTGAATTTTTTAAATTAAAATAAAATATTTGTGTTATAACTTATGTGTATAAAATTACAATTAAAATTGTATAATTAAATTATGCATAATGCATATAATTTCATAAATTCTAACAACTAAGGTAAACGGACTTTTAGGAACCAAAAATATTCTAGACATTATGTAAAATGTACTGTACAATATAATACTGTATTGTCTGTATTGGATACAGTATACCTTGAAAATTTGAGAAATATTTATTTTTATAGTATTACCTACTATAAAAAGATAATTGGTGATAAGTACAAGTGTACAACTGTACACAGGTACAACTTTAGTGTATAGTACCTATACATTTTCTTCCATGACTAGGGCCAAGGCTTGAAAAGTTATAACTTTACTCTTTAATATTATATATACCTACTTACCAAACTTACCTTTTTTTTATAATATAAAATTTACTGGACAATGAACCAACTCATGAGTTTTTAAACATAATGTATTATATAGTAAACAATTAGTAATTTGTTCGATAATTTAAATTGTTTGTTTAGTTTTTTTGTAAAATGTGTGTGTATGCCATTAATACTTCATATTTCTATTAAAGAACATTTTAATAAACATTTAACTATTTTACCGTTGATTTTAAGTACTAGTAGGTAGTAGTTATAATCAATGATTTTAGTATAATAAATATAACTGTACAAATATTGGTTTCAACTAGCCCAGCTTTAATTTTTTTGTTTGTATAATGTACACTTATTTGATGCATTTAACTTCTTCAAACCTAAAACAAAAAGGTAGTTTATAATAAATATGTAACAGGTTCATTCAAAGTTTTACAAATTTTTTGGTATCCATAACTGCATCTGCAACAAGCCAATTCTGCAATAGCAAATTTAAAAATAAACCTCTAAAACAATACAATTTCTATTAAATAACGCTATTTATAATACAAAGCTTTACGCAGACATCAAAATACAACTTTGTGGTCATAAAAATAATAAACAAAATTATAAAAAGTTTTTATTTAATTTTATGATTTAGGAATTCAATAAAAAAATATATATTATTTAATGATAATTGTAATATTACTATTTATACTCAGATATTATTAGCCCTACCTACTACTAGCTCTGTATAGATATGGTGAAAGTATGTACTAATGATGCGTAGCACTTTCGGACCGCGTACGGGCGTACAATTGAGTAGAGCGTCATCTAACCTGTATATTTTAAACCGTGATGTGAACCATAATGTAGAGAAGATCTTATCACGATTTAAGATCTTAAATCGTGGATCTTATAAAATGGTGCTTTTAATCATGAACATTTAATCATCAATCAATGTAAATACCACGATTTAAGATATACTTATATCTAGAGTATATCTTAAATCGTGGTAAATACTATAGTACAAAACACGATTGATAGAGTCAAACCTGTGGTTACATCCACAATGCATGTAATGCCATGTAACATAGCTCGTTGGGTAACCATTATATCTTAAATCGTGGTACAAACCATGGCTATAGATCAGGGGCGTAATTAAGGGTTGATGAGAGGGATATATCCCCCTAGAGCCTATATAATGTGTATATTTATTTATTAATTTGAAGCTTGTGGAATTATGTGTTTTGTCGTGCTGACATCACGACGAAATATATTAAATATAATTAATATAAAGAAATCTATAAATAGGTATGCGCATGGAAAATACTGATAATAAGAAACAACGACTGGCGACTGCAGCTTTAATTTTAGGATCGATTAAATGATTTAACTATGATGGCTGTACATAAATCAATTGTATTAATTGTAATTAATTCTGATGATGTGATTAACAAGTTGGTTAAACAGCCAAGAAAATTAGAAATTCTTTTATAAACATTACAATTTATTACTATGTACATTATATTACAAACAAAATAAATTTAATATTTTAAAAATTATTATTTAATTTAAAAGTAAAATTTAATTTTAATAAATTCAGAATTCACGATTTGAAGAAATTATTATAATATTCTATAAGGTACTAAATTGTGTAGAATTTTAAAGCACATTTATTAATACATTTTGTGTACTCAATAGCGGCTCTAGGTTTTGATTCTGTGGGGGGGGGGCATAAACTTTACACACATTTTTTTTCAATATTATATGATATATTTATTTAAATGCTTCAACATCAGTGCCACATATTACCTACAATAGTAGGTAAAATATTATACAAAATAGTACACAAGTCAATAAATAATGTATAATTTTATATTAATTTCCCGTTTTTTTTTTTTTTAGAGTTTTGGAAGGGCCATGAAAAAAATGTCTATCCCCCTAAGACAAATTTCTAATAACGCCATTGCGTAGGACTAAGATAGTTCGTGGATACATCTTAATATATAATTTAATATATATATAGCGGCAAAAATGAGAACAAAAATAATCCACAAGGATCTCTAGCAGTAAGCAGGTATGTGTCGATTTAGATAAGAACATTTTTGGACGTTATTCACTGCAGCCCAATATAGGCCGTTGCTTAACCATAGTATCTAATATCTATCACCCGTGATCGTGGAACAAACCATAAAGTAAAGATAGTGTTATCAGATGATTCTAGAATTAATTATTAAATCAATTTAACTTATACATAAAAATATAAAATAACTTTTTTTATATTTATACTTAGTCTACGTTCAGACTACGTTTTACAATTTTATTTCTTACTTTTAAATAGTTTTAATTGTATTTTTATTCGTTCATTTACTTTATAACCAGTAAATGTTTCATTTGAATGTAACTTTTCAGTCTATTTATTTACAATTTTACTATTATGGATAAGTCTAAATTTTCATTACCCCTGATTATTTTGAACAATAAGCAAATATTATTAAATTGTAAGAATAATAAATATTTTTTATACTGATGTATCATGTATTTATATTACCTATATTTTTTTATAAAACTAAAAAAGTTGTCCATTAATACCAAAGATTTAATAAAGTTTTATTTTATTGATATGCCCATTTCTTCAATTTTAGAATCAAATATTTCACTTGCTCGTATATCATCACGATAATATTCCCTTATAAAAAATGAATGATTTTTTTCATTTCAATTAATCTATATTACAGGTCATGTATAATATAAAATTTATTTTAAAAGCCTTATTATAATGATACATCTTATGCTCTACCATTATTATATAATTTCTTAAAATTTGTAAGCTAAGGTCTTTCTATGAAGGTTGATTTTTAGTTTTTAATTAGCTTGTTACATCATATGAGTTTAAATTTTTTATAGTAAAGATACCCATGCATATGTTTAATTTAATAATTAGAATATTATTGAAAATTATTTTCTATTTATATGAATAAGCACTTAATATTATTGTTTATATATTTCATACAGGTACAGTTCCAGAAAATTTAAATCAGAGCATTGATAGTAGCTCTCTAAGAATTACTTCTAATGCAAAATTACGATCTGAATATTTACATGAAAAAAGTTTACCACTCATTAAAAAAATTCAAAAGAAAAAAGGGAAAATTCGTTTTAAATGTTTACATTGTGATTACTTAACATTTAGAAAACATAATTTAGTTGGACATCTCAGACAAAAACATGAAGTTAGTAATTAATATACATTTTTATTTTTATTTTTATTATTCTTTATATATTTTTCAGACCAGGAAATATTTAGAAGATAGTATCAATAATAGTACATCAAATACAAGAACTATTGAAGTTTATGCATGTGCTTCATGTAAATTGACTTTTGATGCATTGGAAAAATGTAAAGAACATTCTGCACAGGTAGTTAAATATATAAAAACATTCACAATAAAAATGTAGGTAATAGCTGTGTACTCAGTAACAACAAAATAAACGCGTGTATTATTTATCAACTTTTTATGGTATTGTTCATAATAAATTTAAAACTACTTTTTTCAAATTTACTATCTGTAAACAAATAAAGTACATCCATAATTTGAAATCAATGTATTTATTTATCATCTGATACCTGTATTTACCATTTATATAGTTAAAAGTAATATTATGTATCATTTAATAATAGTATTTTACACATACTATACACATTTATTTAATCATTAATTTTTATTATTAGGCTGAAATAGTGTATTATACACTATTGTATATTTATTATATATATTTAACCATTTACTACTGATAGTAATTTTTAGCTTATACATACTATTATATTACAATTGTAAATTTCAACATTATATTTTAATAAACATTTTTATGTAGAATATAGATGGTTAAGTACTTGTTACTTTGGTTTAGTTCGCTCTCATATTTGTTCAAGTCATGCTAATTGTCTACTTAATAAAAAAATATAAGTAAAATTAAATAACTTTTGAAATATTTTCAGCATTTAGTTAATGATTCTAAAGATGATCAAATTAAACCACAAGAAAGTATTTGTAAAAGCATTCAATTAAATAAAACTAATTGTGAAGATATTGAATATGTTTCTAAGTAAGTAATTTCTTATTTTCTTTAGAAAATTGTTCACAGTATAACTTACTATACACATATAACTTCAAATCAAAATGTTTTAAAAAATTTTTAGGTGTGTACATTGTAAACGTAAATTTCGTTCAGAAAATTCTAAAATACTTCATTCATTATGTCATCAAAATGATAGTAAAGATTATATATGTAGCGAAAAAAATTGTGACTTTATTACACCAAGATGGAATGCTTGTCGTACACATTTATGGAAAGTTCATAAAATTGATATAGATATGTTTAGTTGTCAAGTATGTTTATTGTTTATCTCAATATTAACTTAAAATACTGCCTAATATTTGTCTACAAAGTTATGAAAAATATTTTACTTTATACTTTTATATTTTTATAGGTTTGTAAAAGATATACAACTACAACATATCATAATTTAGTTAATCATGTATCAATGAAACATAATAAAACTTTGTCTTGTGTTGACTGTGGTGTTGAATTTGATGATTCTATTAAATTACAAAATCACAGAGTATTTCATTCAAAAGCTAAATCTATTAATAAAGAAAGATGGTAAAAAAAAAACATGAAAAAATATGTAGTTTTTACTTTCAAGTGTTACATCAACTAATATAATATACTTTGAAGGTATATGGAAAAAACATGCGCAATTTGTAATATGGTGTTGGCTAATTCAAAAAGTTTAAAACTTCATACAAAAAATGTTCATCTAAAATTAAAGCCTTATGTTTGTCAAGTGTGCAACCATGGTTCAGCAACTAAATATATGATGCAAGTACATATGAGGCAACATACTGGTGAAAAACCATTCAGTTGTGATTTTTCGGACTGTAACTTTAAGACTGGTATTTTATTTTGTAATAATGTATAGTATATTAAAATGTATATTTACAAATAGTTATTTGCTATATAATAGGTGATCATAATTCTCTTAGACGTCATAAACTTCGTCATTCACAAGAAAGACCTTACAAATGCACACATTGTAACTATAAGTGCATACAGGTAACAGCTTTAAAAAGCCATATAACAAATAATCACCGTAATCAAATGGATAATTCATACTATTCATGTAACCGCTGTACATTCGGAACTGTAAGCTTAAAAAGATATAACGATCATGTGTTTAGTCACAAAACTCGAGTTCAAAATGGTAAACAATTCACAATAATAATGGATTCTAATGTTTTTAATATTATTTAATTTATTAGGTTTAGAAGCTAGTCCAGTAAAATGTCAAGAGACAAAAGCCGAGATGACTGATGATGATGATACAGCACAAGGCTATGTTGATGATACAGGTGGTATAACTATTTCGGAAAGTGTTGGTTGTGCTGTATTAAATCTAGATGATAATGCTATTATGCTTACATAGTTTTAAAAAATATATCAAATTATTATATAAATTGTAAAAACTGAATTATGTGTGCTTACTGTTTTATTAGTATCTAATATAAATATTTTTATTTTTTATACATAAATAATTTTTGTATATTATGTATGATAATAAATGAATTAATTGAAAGATTTTACAGGTTTTGAGGGTATTTGTCTTATTTACAACCTTAGTATTATAGACAAAAACATAAGTTAGGTATATATTTTAATTCCAAAATCTTTGCTTCACTCAAAATCAAAATTAAATATAACAAAAGTCAAAAATATTAAAGTTTATTTCTATAGACAATTCTAAATGCAAGTATGATCTTTTCATTTGCTTACCAAATTGATGCCATAATATTAAACTAATAATGAATATATTCAATTTGATTCATTAAAAATAAAGTTAAAGAGTAACTAGATTTATAGAAAACATACAAATAATAAAAATCTAAAACATATAATTAAATTAAATGGTTAACAAAAAGTACATAAATAATTTTTATATACCAATAAAACAAAAATTAAATCTTAACAAGTTATATAAAAAAAAAAATCCAACATGATATCCATCTTAATAGTAAAGATTTACTTATTTAACAGTTAAAAAATTGTACTACTTTTATTAAATTATATATTATATTCATTTATTGATTATAATAAATGAAAAAAGCTTGATTGTTACATTGAATTCATAAATAAATGTTGAATTTTTTTTTTTTTTGAGTAATAAACAAGTTAAAGTGCAATAACTATACATGTAAAATAAAATAAAAATGTTGACATTAGTTTATGGTTGTATTAATTTGTTAATATGTACATATAAAATAATAATAATTATCAATAACATATAATATTAAAAAACATTTACTAGTAAATATTTGTGCTTCATTCAAACCCCAAATAAAAAAATTGACACTGTTATTTTGATAAAAACAAATTTGACACATAGACACACACATTAACACAGTAGCATTTACATTTTTAACAAAATAAAAACAAATTATCACAGACAAGTTACCATATTTTAGGTGTAGGAATGTGTGTGCAAATCTTAGTGCCACAGCACCCTGTTACTTTAAAATTAATTAAGATTTATTACATTGTATTAATTAAAAAAAATATACATTTTCAATTTTACTCTAACAAACAACATTCTACTACCAATAATAATTAAATTTAACAAAATAAAATTATACACTAGTATGATACATACAAATGATTAAATAGGTAATTGTTATTGAGCTCAAAGTTTAAGGTCAATAAATGCATTGTATGTATATACATACATCAAATATCAGTTTTGGTTTTTGAAATAGTCAATTATTTTACAATTAAAATTAGTTCTTATTATAAAACAGGATGATATTTATTAAAGTAAATTTTTATCAATAAAAAACATTTTCAATTATGCAAACAAACCAAGACGGTGAATTTTAGCTGATAAAAAGTTATGTAAAATGAACACCAATGGTTTAGGACAACACTCCAAGTCCAGTTCCTGAAATAAATGCAATTCATATAAATATGATTATTAATAACATAAGAGAGTAATTTAACCATGAATATTTTTATTTCGTATAAACTTTTTTGTTTTAAAATTGTTAAAACAATTATATTGTGAATGGTAATTTATTCAGAGCACAGAGTGAGAAATAAGTCTATATAAATATCTTTTATTGTGTCATTGCATCACATTCAAAAGAAATTTGGATGTTATTTTTGAATTAATGAAATTGAATATCTTTATCTTAAATCTTTCATAAACACATTACACATTAAAAAAGTATGAACTGATATTCTAATACTTACTATTTCCATACTGTCACCAAAGTCTAACCATAATAGTCTATTATTATCATCTGACGACATTTTTAATTTCTCAAAAGAATAACTCCATAATTTTTTTGGTTCACGTCCAACAGATCCAGTTGTTGATTCAAGAAGAGTGAACCCATTTTCATAATGAATTGATAATTGTGCTGGCTTTCCGTGCCATAAACAACCTAAGTAAAAAAATAATTATCTCTATCAAATTGATCTTAATAACCTATATATTTATAAACTATGTCACATTTATATGAATAAATATCTTAGATAAAACTATACTTACGACACATTACTTCTCTTCTATTTGCAACGGAATTATGACATCCTTGAATTATAGCTCTTGCCCAACTGGCAAGATCTCTTTGAGTATCAACTTTTAGTCGATGAGTTATAATACCTTCTTCTGTTCCACATCTAATACTAAATGTGATTAAATCTGAGTTACGAGATGAACTCATCAGCCTTGTAGATAATAGAGAACAAACAAAAAGAGGGGTAGACCAAGCATCTGGACTCCAAGGTGCAACTTCATACAATCGTAATTCTTTATTAGTGACTACTCCAAATACTGATTGCCATTTATCATTAACTGTAAACCCTTCTTCTGAACTTATACTGCGCAAACAACCATTCTAAACAAATTATTTTTAATGTTAACTATCAAAGATTAAATAATGTAAAAGAATGTATAAATATATCTAAAACTCCAAAAGTTTATCGTGTTAGTCAAGAGTAATTTTAGATGATTAAATGCAGTTTGTTTAATTTATATTATCATACTTGTCAAAAACTAATTGTTCTAATAATTACAGTGGGTCTCTAATTATCTATGCTAATTTAGCATATATTTGTATAAAGACATTTTTGTATAAGCGGTAATAAGTAAAAGGGTTACAATTTATGCTACTTAGATATTCTTCAAACAACAAAAAAGCTTTTTATTAAAGAATTAATAAACTAACCTCATTTCTATTAACCTTAAATAACCATCCAATATGATGAACTTGACCAAGTACAGGCATTATATTTATTAATACTTTATTTGCATCATGTAATGCTTTTAAAGTTAACACATTTAAAGCGCCATGAAGAGTATTAAACCAACAAGTTGCTTCATTTGCTCCTTGAGTTCTTAATATACAAAAATGTACACCATCTGGTGAATGTAATTCTATAGTTTTATTTTCTGCAAAACAATAAAATTAAAAATAAATTTTTTAATTATAAATAATTAAATAATTTTGTATATAAATACCAGGATCAGGATGTTTATAGTTTTTTGTTAAACAGCATAATTGTAATGGTAAATAACGAGTATCAGCTTTTTGAGGAGAACGATGAATTGGTGGATTAGATGATAAAAATCCCCGCTGTAATTCCCACCCAACTTCTGATATGATGGTTGCTTTTCTAAAATATGGAGTAACTTCCCGCAAATATTTTACTGAAATTACAATAACTATAATTAAAATGCATATATAAGTAGATGAAAATACATTTTCGTTATAAATAGAAACAGTTAATTAGTTAGCATTAACTCTTTTACTATGTGAATTTTATGGATGATAAAGTAGATAGTACATAATACTTATTATTAGATTACTGTTGATTTATTTCTAGTCTAAAATATGTAAAATTTCATACATTAAGGTAGAAAACAACATTTTAAAAGGAATAGCTATTAGCAAAAGGTACCAACATTTCTTCAAAAAAAAAAAAATTGATAAATTACAATTAAAAATATTATTTTTATTTGTCTTGTTTAATATACCTATTAGTTAAGAAATATAATAGAAAATAATACATAAAAAATTAATAAATATAGCTAACCTTCTAACTCAACTATTTTTCCAGCTTGTTTCAGTGCTTTTACTGCTTCATCATGAGTTGCTTCTCTTAGATCTTGCTTGTTAACAGAGAGTATAGCATCACCAACATAAAGTTGTTCAGTTTGATCAGCAGCCATTCCTTTAAATATTTTTGATATAAGAATCGGCATTTTATTTTCACGTCCGCCCTTAATGGAAATTCCTAAGCCATTGCTATCTGTTTTTATAACACGTATTAAACGTTTCTGATTAGCTACAGAATCTGGAACATCCACGCAATCAATTAGACTTCCTGATGAATCTAAAACATAAGCATAGTGCAACATTTTTATATCAAACACTCAATGTCTTAATGAAATTGTATAAGAATGAAATGTTACCTAAAGTATTATTATTTAATGATCCATTAACAGGAGTGCAGTTTTCATAAGTTTCGTCCAAACTGATGCATAGGTAATCATCTTCCAAAGTTACATATACTTTGTACCACTGACCACGTACATACGTTTCCAGAGCGCTGGACCGCCCATATCCAATTGTATTCATTCTGAATAATTAATTGTAAGATATGTACGTCTTACTATAAAAATGAATATTCTTGAGGGTAAAACCCTAAAAACACTGACATTGTAGCCCACTTTTAATTGTGATATCGTTTTGTTCTACAATTAAACTATAAAATATTTATGTAACACTAGCCATAAGTTTGACATAATGGTTCACTTATAAATTTATGAGCAAAAGTCGAGATATACATATGCAATTAAAATAATATTTCATGCATTTTAACTATTTTGAAACTATTGAAAACTTTCTCAACAATAATTAGCGAATTAGCCTAAATAATTTATGTATAAGATGGGTAACACAGCACAGCACCACCAACAGTAAGAACCCGATCAACCGCTATCTACACGTCATTACATCAACTGATTCATTGCCTTTTGAAGAAACGTTATCGCTGTATTTGTTGGACGCTGGGACGCTTTCAGGTTTCAGCTTTGATAATAATACAATTTATAATGTTAATCTACGGCATGATTTAAGATATTATATAGTTGATAATTAAATAATTATTATATTATTAATATTATATTATAGATCTTAAATCGTAATCCACGGATTAGTCCGTGATGTAAATAAATTAAATTCGATCTCCCCACCACGTACTGTAACCCGTATTATATTATCCCAACAAAAACACTACGTCAACTCCGTGTAAAAAAACGCTAAGTAAAAAAAGCAACAAATTTCAAAAATTTGTGCTGAACTCTTTCAACTACCATCAAATAATCATACCATATTCCAAAATATATCATGGATCTTTGCTTGGCTTCCTGTTGACCAGTAAGCCGCATTGCCATTCAGAAATAATATCGTGGTTTTTGATGATGTATTTGACCATCTGTCACCAATCACCATCACGCACTAAGATGCAGATATTCTTAGTCCATGGTCACCACAAAATTACCAATTAGTTACTACCAATGACATCAGATAGACGATGGCAGTTGTTTATGTAATATATATATATATATCATATATGTAAATATTATGACAAGAAATATTTGTAAATAAATTACACCCGTGTATTCGAATTCAAATTAATTAAAAATGTAGGTCATCAATTAAATATAATTGTATGTATGACATGGTATACTACAATATCATACTATAATTAATTATAAATATGATAGATGATTACTGTCATAATATTATCTAATGTATTTATCTTGTAATATAATAATTTTTTTTGAAATTATTTATTGTCAATTTAATACATCATAATTTTTAAAGATAAATAAAATGAATATTGTATTATTGTCATCTTAATTCATTAATCATTATATTTCCATAGAAACTACAATTATGTATTACATACATTAACTACAAATAAATAATTGATGGATCATACCTATTACCTAGATATATATACTTATTTCTTACCTATATTTATTTAATTTCCAGCTGGCAAGTTCAGATAAATTACTAAGTTCTTGGCTCTGAACATTTTTTATTTTTTTATTAAGATTTTGATTTGGGATTACTTTAAAATAGCATAAAATAAAATATTTGATTAAACAATAAATATTAGAATACATATCAAAATAAAAAAGAACCAGATGGGCTCGCTCATCTGTATAGTACGGGTGGAGTGCACCTCGTTCATAGGAAAGGTCATTTCAATGGATTTGTTAAATTTGAATGTAACGAATAACGATTCTGAACGAAGATGATATGTTGGTCTAGAATAGGTATATTGTATAATATATTATAATATTAATATATTACCTATATTTAAATCAAAATATTATATCAATATTTGCTTTTCAAACGATTATAAAAAAAATGGTGTCTATGGATTTCAATAATTTTTAAATGACAGTAATAACAACTTATGTGGAATCTTCTATTAAATTTTCAAGTATTTTGTACATGTTAAATTTTTGAACCTTACGTTTAAACAGAAAAAAAATTATGAATTTTTAACTGTAAAATAACTTGCAAATTATCCCGATTTTAACATATTTTATACAAATTTGAACTTTATGGTCTTATAAATAAAATTTCAGGGTAATCTATTTCCAATTTTTTTTAGTTGCGATAAGTTTTACTTATCATTAATCTTGTAATAGATTTTCAAGAGTTATTGGACAGTCGAATTTTTTTTATAGATATTTCAACAAAAAAAAATTAGAAAAATCAAAAAGTTTAAATCGTCTATAAATAAGTCAAAAAATTACAAAATACTCAAAATACAAAGTACATTTACTTTCCTTTCAGAAAAGTTGGTGAGGCATTTAACTACCTCAAAACGTGATGAACTGATGACAGTCACAAAAAAAAGTGTGTGTGTTACCAGTATGCGCGCGGGAAGTTAAAACTTCTTTTGAACGGTACACGTGAGTGAAAAAGAAAGAAAAGCATGGATAGACTGGGGTAATGAGGTTAATAAAGAAAGAAAGGAAACAATGTAATTTATATTTTTATATATATATTTTTTTTTATACTAATGATTGATTATCATTTTGCTCAATCGGTATAGTAGTTATGATTGGCATATGATGACTAAAATACGAAACGTACATTTGCGACTGAACATTATCCATATATCCCGTAAAAATTGCATTGATTGTTGTGCCTGATTTAGTAGTTGAAAATTCGGGACCAATAATATAATTTATAATACGTTATAATACGTTGTTTTCGGACAGACAAATAAATTTTATAGATATTTCAATAAAAAAAACTTACAAAAATCGAAAATTTAAATTGTCTATAAATAAGTCAAAATACTTTGAAAACTTAACCATGTTTAGAAAAAACCAATATAAAGATTTGGTGAAAATTTCAAGTGTTTGCAGTTTTTCGTTTTTGAGTTAGAGCATTTTAAAAAAAGAACGGGTGGGCCTCACTTTGCTGTACAGTTGGGGTTGGAGTGTACCTCATTTATAGGATAGGTCATTATTACAATGGATTTGTAAAATTTGAATGCAATGATAGATATCATTGTATACGAATAACGATTCTGAACGAAGTTAATATGTATATACAATATAGTATTTTATATTTAAATTGAATTTTAATGCAATTTCGTAAAAATTTAAACTTAAAACAGTCATAAAATTTTTACTTTTAAATCTGGTAGAAATTTTTTATATATTTTTGAAGGTAAGCTTATGGAAAACCTAGTGTTAAAATTTTGAACCTTAAGTATAAGCAGAACAATTTTTATGAATTTTCAACCACAAAATAACTTGCAAATTATCGCGATTTTAACATATTTTATACAAATTTGAATTTTATTGACTTATAAAAAAAATTTGAGTGAAACCATCTCCGATATTTTTTAGTTACAATTAGTGTAACTTATATTTAATCCTTTAATACATTTTCAAGAGTTTTTGGACAGCCAAAAAAATTTTATAGATATTTAAAAAAAAAAACTTACAAAAATCGAAAATTTAAATTGTCTATAAATAAGTCAAAATACTTTGTAAACTTAACCATGAATAGAGAACGCCAATATAAAGATTTGGTGAAAATTTCAAGTTGTTGCGGATTTTCGTTTTTGAGTTAGAGCATTTTAAAAAAATGTATTTTGTAAAAACGTGATTTTGTGTAAAATTTCCTGTTTTTTCGTAATTTTTGATTTTTTAAAAAAGTATTGAACAAATTTGGATTTTTGACTCACCTAAGTACCATTTACATTCACTTTCCTTTCAGAAAAGTTGCTGTTTAAGAAAATTGAAGCATTTTTACTACCAAAAATCGTGTCCTCAGTCACAAAAAAAAAAAATATTATAATCGTCGTCGTCGAAACCGCATCGGCTGTCACCGACCAACATTATATTTATAATACGTAATATTATTAATTTGTCATATTATGTACATGACGTACTGATACAACCCATAGCCATTTACAAAATACAGCTAGACAGTCCGCGGTTGCGCACAACATGTCCGTGTTCGCGTTCCTACGGGCCTTTCGCTTATTTTTTCCTCGACTTCCCAAAATAACAACTAGATTCACTGTCCTTTCAGAAAAGTAACTGAATAAGAAAATCGAAGTATTACTGCTCCAAAGCGTGATCACACCAAAAATAAAACAACCATCATTGTAAAATCAATAAATTTATCTAAAATGAAATTGCCATCTTTTCTACTAACTCCAAACGGATTTCATATGGCATAGGCACATAGCTCTCGAAAATTTTAGTTTAGAGTAGGTTATAAATTGTTATGCTATGATTTCAATAGGAAACATTATGGTTTAATTATAACACGGTTGGCGAAAACTGGTCGTCTATTATGAACACATTTCGAACCTGTCAAGAAAAATTTTTCACGCCTTTCGGGCCTGTTCCGAAAAATACGCGTACCGAATTGAGTTACGCACCAATATCGCTTTTTTAATGGCATTCAATTTGGATGTAATCAATATATGGCTAAAATTATTGAGGTTGCCCTTTTAATATGCCAAAAACGAGACAAGACAGAATATAATGTTCTATTTCATATCTATTATCCCAAAATATCATTAAACATTGCTTATATGAAGTATATTTCATTAACAACAAACAATTGATTTAATTTTAGTTTTGTTTTAAAATACCTATTTTTATTTTATTTGATTTAAAAACACAAGACATCCCTGTAATACTTACTTGGTAAATATTCAATTCTCACAATAAAATGAAAAATCTTACTTCATACAACTCTTTCGATGCTAATTTGGACTTACAGTCAGTGGCGGCGTGAAATTATTTTCCTATGAAGCAATTACCTTAAATAAGTACTTACCCATCAATTTCTGTAATGTAGGGTACCTAATATTTACATTGTAGATATGTCATATGTGACTATGTGAGTATAAATTATAAATTAGTCTAGCTGTCTAAGTCCTGGATACTGGAGTTCAAGATGGATATATATATCCACCTTGCTGGAGGATATATATCATTGCCCATTGGGATATCCACCCCCCCCCCTTTTGCATTTTTTCAAACAAAAACACAAAATGATAAATTATTAGTTTTTAAAGTACCATTCAGAAACTATTGACATTAAAAAGAAAAAGTGATCAACTTAATAAAAACAAGACCATATTGTTTTATTTAAACATGCTTAAATGTATCCTCCATTGATTGTATATATGTCTGTATTAAAAATGTATGGTTTATTGATCTTATACATTAATCTAAGGAAATTGTTAAGATACAAAATTAAAAAAAAAAAAAAAAAAAAATTAAAACAAGTAATATCAAAAATTTATATCTTAAGTATAACAAATTACTCAATAATGTTATGGTATCAATAAATAATAATTTTACAATGATCTTAATATGATTCAAAAATTAGTTCATCAAATATTTATATTTTAAAAACATACATAAACAACTTAAAATTTTAATTCAAAATGAATGATTAATGAATTCTGTCTAATTGGCCAATAATTTAAAAATTACTATGTATAAAATGGTTCATAAACTACAGCTTTATATTTATTACTTTGAAATTTTAGGAATGTATAAATATTTTTAATTTATATTTGTATAATTCAATATATGTTAATAAATTCGATTTATAATAAATTAAACAAAAAAACCATCATACGAATAAAATGTTAAGTATTAAATTAGCTGCCCAATTAAATAATAATCATGAACTATATTATAAATTATACTATAAATGTTAAAAATGTATACAGTCGCAAAAAAAAAAACAAAAAAACATAAGGTTTTACAAATTAAAACTCAAGAAAAAATCTTCAAACATAAAATAAGTAGATAAGAGACTAGAAAAGCAGGATACCTATAATAGGTAAAAATGTCCTCTAAAATTACATTTTTTACTCACTGATATTTAGAAAATATATCTTCAATAGTATTAATTAAATAAATTGACACCAAGTTAATTATTTGAAATAAAAAAAAACTTAAAAAGCCTAGTCACAAAAGAAATAAAATCCTAAACAATTAAAAAAATAAAATGTTGAAAATCTTTTTCTAACAAATACAAATTAAATAAATAGTATACATGATTTTATCTAATACTGCTAATAAATTAAGTACTTAAATATAATGAGCAATATATTTGATTCTACTCATGAAAAAATGTTAATCAACAAGCATTCAGATGTGTCAGGAATATACAGATGTCAATGAGGGCAAATATTTTATTGCTGCACATAGATTACTGTACAATATGTTACATCCAAGAAATGTGATTTTTTTCCTTAGAAAAAATTTAACACTTACACTAAAGACTAGAAGTCAATGAAAAAAATACTATAAGGTAAACTTATTTACGTTTACTAGCTTTTTCAGCTAGTTTTTCAGCTTTTCTTTGTAATCGTTCCTTTTCTTTACGCTCTTTTTCTGTGTGCCGTTTTTCCTTATCTGCTTGAGCTTTAAGGTCTTTTAATTTACGTTTAAGTCGATTTTTATCATCACCAATAATACCAAAATTTTTAAAATCTTTGGTGTCCAAATTTAAAAGACCAACACCAGATACTTGATGTTCCATAAATTTTGAAATATATTGCTCCAAACCTAAAGCTAAAAGCCATTGGCATACCTGAAATAAATAAAATAAATTTAATAAATCAATACTGTTTTAAAGTTTAAATATTTCAATATTATATAAATATGAAATAAACTAATATTTCATAATAACATTCATCTTAAATAAAGTTTTGATGATTTAAGTATTTATTTTCACTCTCCTTGATTGGTAAACTACACAAGTTTCTTTATTTATATTATGTTTATTAAGACATTATTATTTAAATAAAAGATATATTCAAAGTTCAAAAACAAATACAAAATACAAATTTAAGAAATTCTTACTTGTTCTTTTGACCATTCATGAACAGGTGCGTTATGCCATACATGAGAATTTTTCCTTTCAATGATTGAACTATCCGATGATTGAGGTGGAGTCCATACATCAATTGAATCTAAAAATATTTGTTTAAAAGTATTAATATACGATAAAGTTAAAATTCGTTAAAGCAAACCTGTTGATCCAATTGCTTTAGAATTATTTAAGTCTGAAGCATAATGTCCAGGAGATACACTTTCAGATGATGATACTGATGATGGAGAACTTTGAGGCAATTGAGCCGTGGGCTGCCATTGACTATTAGCTTTTTTCACTTTATTGAAAAAGTAAAATTTATAAATGACACTCTTTAGTAGATTAAAATATGAGTACTTACAATTTAAGCTAGCTTCTCTTATTTCATCAGCAAATGAACTTGTTGAACTATTATGATCTGACGAATACAAACTATTTGATTCTGATAAACGTGATTCACGTTCAGCAAGTACAATTTTAAGCTGCTCAGCTAAAGATGGAGGCGGTCCATTTACTTAAATATAAACAATATTTTATTAGTTTGTAAAGGTGTAACTATTATATAAATTGCTAATACTTACAGTTACGACAATGAGTTGATTGTTGAATACGAGCTAAAAATTGATCAGGTTGTTGATTTTGTGGTGGTTTTTGAACAGATGCATACTGTGGCATCTGTTTTTGTTCTTGAACACTTAATTCAATATTTGAGACATCTTTTAATTCAACGGTAGTTTCTAACATTTTGGAGTCCTCAGGTCGATTAATTTCTTCATTGTTGCAATTCTACAATTATATTATACAAAAATATAAAATATAGCTAATAATCATTATCATACAATTATATACATAAAAATATAATAATTATATTATAATAAACTGTACGATACTAACTAAGCTGCTATTGGACAAAGATTTACGAAGAGAATTGGTTGGCAATTGTCGAGTAGCAAGAGCCCTTGCAGCTAATTCAGCTTTACTCTTTGATACAGAAACATCTAAAAGTTCATGTGGTGGAACAGCACGATCTAACTCTTCTTTAACAGGTAATTTTCGTTCAACCGTAGCAACTTTTTCATCTTCAAAACAGTCTTCAGTTTCTGATAAATCTGCTCCAAGTTGTTGAAGCAATGGCAAGACAGGAGTAACCTAAATATTTAATCAATAACTAGTATGTATAGACATACTTATATTTTAAGAATCCACTAACTTTAGTTTTTTTGGCAAGGGGTGTCAAAGTAGTTAAATAATGACTAGTGCTAGTAGTATTTTGAGGAAGCTGAACTGGAAATCCAGCACGCCGTTGAGTATCTAAAAGTTCATGTTCAACTTGTATTACCTAAGAAAAAACAAAATATTGACAGTCATAATAAAATTTTATTAACACATTAAATGCATACATATATATTATATTGTAATAAATAAATATAATTTTGTTTGTAAAAAAATATGGGTATAACTTGAAACAAAAAATAATAATGATAATAATGAAAGATAGTTTAAACAAATTTAAAGTAAAAAAAAAGTTTTAAGTTTTACTATTTTTATTGTATGTAGAGGTCTATTAGAGATCATACATAGGAAAATGCTGCTCTATGCATGTACCAAGATAAATATTCTGAGAATTATATGAATAAAAACCATATTTAATAGAATAAAATCTTTATCCAAATTGGACATTCTTTTATAATTTACATAATTTTCAATGCTCATTTATACCTTTATATTTTAAATGTTCTTACTTACTCGATCTTTTAGTGCTTTAACTAAGGCATTATACTCGGTATCTTTTTCTTGTAATACTTGTAAATAGTATTCTTCCCTATGTAAAAGATCAGCTTCACGTTGTTGAAATTCCTTAAGAATTTTTTTCAATTTCATGTATTTTTTTTCTAAATTAATGTAACGTTCCTAAATAAACATTTTTATTAATAACATCGAAAACAACCAATTACAATACAATTTTTAAATACTAAGTATAACAAACAGAAGAAAAATTTAGTTTAATATTTACATTACTTTCAAAATATTCAAATATAGTGGCAAAATTTCTTCCATTTTATTTCTCAGTTTATAGTAAATAGTTTTATAGCTTATAGTAAAGTTTAATATAAATTATTTTATAATTTCATATATGACAGGATAATAATTTTCAATTTATAAATAGTCAAAAAATATGTATAAATAAATACTATTGTTGAGTTAATATAAGCAAATTTCAAGAAAAAAAAAAACCACAAAAAAATATCTTATTTTGCTTGAATTAAATATTAAAATTATATACAATTTATTTATACTATATTATACTACATTTTACTTCTACAAAGTTGTAATAAATGTTTTACTTCGTTAATACCTAGTATTTTAATTGTATCTTAATTTTCAATTTGTTACAACTTTATTGTAAAATGTAAATTAATATTTAAAATATTACTTCTGACGTCTGCAGCATCCCTTGATAAGTTTCTTTATCTCTTCTTGCTACATATAAACATTTATCCAACTCATTCAAATGTATTCCAGATTGCACAAGTTTGTCAGCAATTTCTTTTTTATTATTGGCACCATTCCATTCCAGCTCTTCTACCTAAAACATTTTAAGACAAATATTATTTCAAAATTATAAGTATATAATACGGCAACATTTTAAATATGTTAAGCTACATGCATAATCATTAGTAAATAAGGAATGTTAGCAACTGGTTAGTAAGCCAGAGGATACCAGAGAGCTTATGTTAATCTCTCACCCTGGTTTTCAGTTTGCTAACTTCATCTTCAGCTTTAGCTACATTTAATCGGCTCTGTAAAATTTAATTATGAATATCTACTTTCAAACAAAATAAAATAAATTCATTTTTTTTAACATACTTCTTGTAAAAGTTCTCTTAAAGATTGCACAGTATCAGTTTCTTCAATTTTACTTAAATCTTCACTAGAAGATTCTGTTCGATCATTATTATAGAATTTTTGGTTAAGTGAATGTTCAAGTTGACGTCGTTGAGTATCTCTTTCTCTATCAGCCTATCAACATAATTAATTCACAAAATATTAAACAATTAATTATTATAAAAAATTGTTAAAATTTAAAAGAATTTACTTCTAACGATTGACGAATAAGATGAGCAACTTCACTATTTTCAGGATCAGTTTCTCTTCCAATTACAAAATTTACTTGACCATATGTATTTCTTAAAACTGAAGCTGCGTATGCTTGAGTAACACCAACAAGTGACTTGTTATCAACTTCGATTATTTGATCATTAACCTAAATTAAATTATTTAACATTAGGTATATATTAACTAGGGCTGAATCCACTTAGAAGCAAAATAAGCATTGTTTATGGCCCTTGTTAAAATTCAGCACATAAAATTCTGGTATTTCAAAATATATTCAAGATTACCTCTAGCTAGATTTTACAAATTAGTTAAATATTGATTATAGTGAATAAAAATGGGAATAAGAATAATTTTCTAATATGCTTAAGGTTTATATAAATGTAACCGAAGGTTTTCCAAATATTGAAATTTAAAAGGTTATTATACTTGTATATATATTTTTTTCTGTGTTTATGAATTGTACTGGTGAAAAATTCCCAATTAAAATTATAAAAAAGGTATAATATGATCACAAAATAATTTGTAAAATCTTGGAATTTTGAGTATGGAAAATACATTTTGGTGACATATCTAGATTTAAAAATGTTAAAAATCAAGAATAAAAGAGCTATGAACGGATGGAGAGAATAAAAGTTGACTGTTGCAATGATAGTAAATTTTATAATATTAATGTATAAGTATGTATATAATTCATAGTTTATCTCCCCCCACCATCAACATTGGAAGAAGTCTAGATACAATAAAACACAAGAGTTTTATTGATGTTATATTTATTGGATAATAAATTAGGCCCATTTGAATAATTTGCTTACAGCCCACAAAGTACTTATTTCATCTCTGACAATAGCAAAATATTAATTATATGACTATTTGCTATATTCTAAATTTAAAACATAAAAATGATATGTAATTGCCATTTCAGTCATTATAACAATATTTAATACATGGAATAAATTGACAAAAGTAAAAATAAGAATACAATATTAAGTAAGCTTGATAATTATCCATTTTTAATTAAATGTTTAATATATTAAAACAAATAAATAAAAACCTTTTTACCTGAATACGACTATCTTTGGCAGCAGCTCCATTAGGAGTGATGGTTTTTACAAAAATACCAAGTTTTTCAAGACCTGTATCTGCACCAACACCCATTCCAATAATAGATAAGCCAAGGCCTTCAGGGCCTTTTAATAAAGTAACTTTCATCAAATCTAAACGTTCTACACGTTTTTCTAACTCATACTCTGCAGATGCAGCAACTGGATCTACATCTTCATTACGCCGATCATATTCACCCATTGAAAATGTGCTATATACCTAAACAATGAAAAATTATAATATAACATGCACTATAAATTCACTAAAATAGTAATAAAAATGTACTTTAATGGGATCAGCACTAAATTTCACTTTCATATTTTGTTTTACTAAAATATGAGATTCATCATCTGAATCATGTTCAGGTAATCCAGGTACTTCCATCCAAAAATGACCATCTTCATAGTAATGCACACCACCTTCTTCATATACCTAATTAATGTGGTTATTATAAATTATTATAAGTATAAAATAACAATCAATTAAATCAATTTTTATTAATTCTTAACTGTTTTTTTTAAATACTAAAATATCAGAAGAGCCACAAAGAATTTTGTTCCAAAATGGTATACTTGAGAGAATAAATTGTACATTTTGTACAATTGTAATACAAACAAACAAACAAATAAAAAAAGTATAAAAATGTAATAAACCCAATTTATTAAAGAACAGTCATTATTTGCTATTTTATAAGTCTTTAACACAATAGTTAATAAAAATGATTAACTTAGAGTAAGGAAGGTCTATTTTAAGATATATGTATAACTGTGTTGTTTTAAAAGATTTCATTGTTTTCAAATTCAAAAATACAAATTTTTGTTTGTATTAAAAGACTATTACAGATTTCTATTCGAGATTATTTCTAATAAAATAATAGTGTAAAATGTATTTTATTTGATCTATTCATGGTCAAATTAAAAATTTTACAAATAAAGCAGTAAAAACAGAATATACTTCTTTAACCTCGTGTTATTCTAATAACAAAATAATCACTATAAATATTTGTTTTTGAAATGGAAAAATAATGATCAGTGTTTTATATGGCATTGTAACTTTTTAACATTCAATTTGAATATCAAAAAAATTATAACCATAAATAAAATAAATTACCAGATATATTTTACATATTCAATGTAAATAAGCTTACTTCTCTAGTTGGTTCAGGAATAAACTCTTTAAATTTATATATATCACTATCTACATCATAATCATCAAATTCAGCACTCTCGTTATTAGCAGATAGGGTGTCAGTTTTAGTCTCATAACTTTGTTCCCAAGAGTCATCCACATGAAAGTCTTCCATGTTATAATTATCATTATTTTCATTAATTTCTTGACTGAAACAAATACAATAAGTAATAATCATACATTTTTTGCTTGTTACAAATAAGTTTTATTAACAAATAGTTATTATTATAAAATAGTAACAGCAAGCAATAAATGTTAAAACATTATTTGTATATAACTTGTTAAGAGGCTAACAGTAATGATACAAGATATCATAATTCATAAGTAATTAACATATTTTATTTATATGTATGTATTGTAAGTATAAATACCAATAAATATAAATATGACACAAAATACTGTTATCAGTTTAATTTTTGATTGAAAATATAAATATTCGTAATACCTTTGATTGTGGACATTATCATTGGACTCAACAGAAAGAACTTCATTCATCCAGTCTGATGTGTTCAATTGATCATTATCAGGTGATAATAACTTTTTTATCTCTTTAGCTTCTTCATCAGACAAAATATTGTCTTGACTACTGTAAATATTATTTATAATTAAAGCCATATAACATATAATTATTTTTAATTTTAAAACTACTTCCAAGTACTTACATACTCTTTTTTTCCAAAATTCTTCAAAAAATAAAAATATACGTATTACCATGCAGCCAAATCATATACATAAAACATGAAAGTAATAAAAAAAAATTACTATTTATATAAGCCATTAAAATAATAAAAAAAAAATTAACTAATCAAATCATCTGTAGTATTGGTAAAAATCATGCAAAAAAATATTAAAATTGAAACATACTTTGTGCTAAGCAATTGCTCAGCTTCATCTGGTGTCATCATATCTGGCTGTCCTGAAGATTCCAGGTCTATAATACCTTCAGAACTTCTATTTATGCTAGTATCTCCCAAATCCAATGATAATGGAATTAGTTTCTTAACAAATATAAAATTTTTAATTTAATGATAAAAAATCAACAAACAAGAAATGTATTGAAAACTATTTGAATATAAAAAAATGTCATGAGTGGAAGAGAACAGTAAAATGTTTCATTACATAATGAATTCGCATTATTTTGAAATGCTATGAAAATTCATTATGTACTTCAATGAATGAACAGTGAAATTCAGTGCTGCGGATTCTTTACTAACCAATCTTATACTTGGCTAAAAGTTACTTGGCTACAGTTAAAAAATTAAAAAAAATTAAAAATTAAATTTTTGTAGATCACAAATCAAAAATTCTCTGAGTACATAATTTTTGTCTATATTTATTTGTCAAATGTTGGTTATCAATATATTTATTATATTATGTAGATGTACAATTTATACATGCACATTTTATAATTGCACTAATATACTGGAAATATTATAAAAGAATTTGTCAGCTAAATAACAACCACAATTTGGCAGATTATATTAGGACCTATGGCTGCACTTATGCAAAATCCAACCTTATATATGAGTAATAGCCGAGCACTCTCTCGTTGAACATAATATAGGTAATCTTATAAATGTAGAATTTTTATCCAAAATAATATATACTATAAATAGTATGTACAGAATAAGAAAATAATATTAACTTACTTCTTCTAATTCATCTTCGTCTGCAAATTGCACATTATTGGGTATATCAGTCAAACCTTTAGTTAGTTCTGGAACATTTACCGCTTCAGATGAGATAAATCCAGAATCAACTTCACTTTCCAATGGAGTAACCGTAGCTACTGGATGATTGGCTGAATCACCAATATTAAATTGAACTTTTGGAGTTGATGAATTGCCTTCATTTAGATTCATACTTAAATCACTAATATTTTTTTCATTATCTTGGTAATGTGGTGCATTAAATGTAGTATTTAAACATGCAGGTAATTCTGGATCCATCAACTCTAATGAAATCGGCAAATTGGAATCAACTGATTCACTTATTGATGCCTAAAACATTTAAACAATTGTATAGTTTATATACAAAAATAATTATTTATTATAAATATGCAATATTTACTTTGTCTTCAACACTAATATCATTAAATGTATTATCAAAATTAATATCTACATTTTCTTTTTCGTCAGTATAATTAATATCCGATTGTTCTATTATTTCTTTAGTATTATTTGATATCTCCTGAGATATCTCGTTATTATTTGTTACAGGATTTGTTCTAAAATAATATTTAATTATTATTAAAGATGGTGAAATTCCAGTCAGTTGAGTTATAGGGATGATACATGATGATGATCTTATACATTTAACAGCAATGTACAATTGCTTCCAAAAAAAACGATTATGAGTAAAAGAAGTTGGATGGATCATTTTATATTTATAAAAATGAATGAGAAAGTAGAAGAACCAAATTTCTTAATAAAGTAGGTTTAACTTTAAAATGAAAATTTCAAATGCTTATAAAACCACAAATTTTATTAAAATATTTTAAAATTTTAATTATATAATATAATATAAGTACCCCATAAATGTTTTGAGTTGCTCTGACAATCAAAAATATTATTACAATTATTGTAGTCCAATTTTAATTTTTGCAATTTTTACACTGTTTTTCTCAATTATTCAGAAAACTATTGAGAAATTCAAAAAATTATCTCTTTAATGCACTAACTAAACTAAATTTCTCAATAGAAAAGTTACAGATTTGGATAGATATATCAGAGCAATTCTTCTCATCAAAATTTTGAACTCGGGTTCAAAAAAAAATTAACATCATGATAAAACTAATACATTACTCGTTTTACTCAGAATATAAAATTCAATTTTAATTTTAATCAAAAATAATATCCATTAACTGAATGTATAATATTAAATATCACAGTATAAATAAAATGTATTTCACATGCTTAAAATATAACCATTGTTGTAACCTAACCACAGATTACACAATTACTTTTTCCACATAGCATTTTTAAATTTATGAAAATATGAATTAAAGAGTTACTTATTGATAAGTACTTACATATTAATATCATTGTGATTTTGATTGAAATGTTCATTAACTTTAAGAGGTGGTGGTGGAGGTGGACTTTTAGGATGAGAAACACTTTTGTACAATGATGATGTAGATGCTGTTCGAGAAATTCCATCAGCATTTACATCAGGTATCCATCCTTTGACTTCATTAGGGCTCGGATCGCTATTATATCTAATAAATATACTTTAAATAAATAAGATCTGACCTAATTAAATTATAATTCATAATTGGATGATAATTATTTTACGCCAATTTAAAAATAATAAATATATTTTTATGTAATATACATCACAATAAACCTTAATTTATAATAATTAGCTGTATAATGTTATGTAAAAATTGGTAGACATTTTAGTTTTTAAAGTTACAAACAAAAACAGTCAATTTTCAAAATTCAGATACTTTCAACCAAAATATTTAACTTGAAAAGATGTAAGTTAAAAAAATCCAATTTTGCTGTTAACATTAAAATACTGTTTTTCAAATATTTATGAGATGAGCAGTTAAATATATTTAACAAATTTTATTTTTACCTTGAATTAGAAGAACGTGGGGATTTAGAAAAATGAGAAGTCCAATTTTTCTGTTTTTCTATTAGTTCACGACTATTGAATTTTTTTTCAGGCTTTTCGGGTTTAATGGGTTTTTCAATTATTTTAACACCATTCAACTGGGAATGACTTTGTGCACTTCCAATGACACCATTTGATTTTTGATTACTTGCGGGTGGGCTTGGAGACCTTGACTTTGCACAAATGCTATCTTGAGAATTACTTTGTTTAATTTTTTCTAACAATGTAGGTTTCGTTTCTCCTACAAAAAAGTTAAATAAATCAGATAGTACAAAAGATTTTAGTTAACTTTTATGGTGAAAAACAAAAATCTCATTAATAATAATTAGAGCTCAGAAGTTGTAGGAATTGCATATTGTTCTATACCCTCTTGATTTATAGTAGTCTAAGCAAGAATTTCAAGTTATATATAATAGTGAGTTTAAAAATCAAAAATGTAAAATGTATATTTTGCATATTTTATCAATTTTTAGGGAAAAGTGTACATACTTCTAAATTTGAGAGTACATATTATGTTATTTATTTTAAACATTATAGATGGAAACCCATTTAATATAAAGTAAAATTTGGTTTACAGCAATGATACATTTATGCATGATTAATATTTTTCAGGTTTTATAAATACACTCCAATGACATCAACTAACATTGAAAGATTTCTAACGTCTTAAACACTTCTCGGTATAAAATTTTTCTGTCAAATTAAACTTCACAACTGAATTTTTTTTTTCAGTTTAATAAAAAATATAACAGTTTTCCACCTCATATTTAAAATATTACAAATTAATTTTTTCACATTTTATAATTATTTTTGTGGATATTATTATAAGATTTTTTTTGGAATAATGACAATTTTTTGTGCATGTTTATTAAATTATTATGCATCTATAACTTCTGAGCTCAAATCAAAATTGTGACATTACTAAAAAATACAAATTAATGATACATAAAAGTATTAATTTTACATGGATATAATTTATTAATGAATTTAAAGTATTTAACAACTATTTTAATAATGTCAAACTGTCGAATAAAACTTATTAAATCATAATACCTAAATGTAAAATATTTTAAGAAATAATTTAAATTAAATTTACTTAAAAGTTATATTATATATTTTAAAAAATAAGGATGATTATCATAAAGAAAGGCTATTTAACAGCAACTTTTTTAATACATGAATAATTATATATCTATACTGCGAGATAAATAATTATATAAAAATATAATCATACATATAAATAGACTGTATAAATTAAAAAGTATGCATATAACATTATGACAATTATAGCAAAAAAATATAGAAAAAATTTATCATATTCTATTAAAAATAAAGCATACCAGTTCCTAATTTTTCAAATAAAGCTCGAGCATTATTAAATCTTGCCAAATGACTCTCAGTTCTTACAACAGTCACTTGATTAGGTGTTTCAACTTTAGACGGCATTTTTCTCTCTAAAGTTGGTGAAGCATTTTGTTTTACTACCATTATATCTGGGTCTTTGGTCACTGTAGGACGTTGGAATATGTTGGCAATCTGAGATACTTTGGGACCAACCATTCTGATAGATTTTTTATCTTCGTCTACGAGCGACATCTAAAATTTAAAACCAAAAATTAATTAAATAGCATAATAGGGATAGTTTAAATATTTTATTTTCCTTTGACATCTACTAAACAATAACATCAAATGCAGAATAACTTCAAACTGGAATTTTATCAAACAATTTTACCCCTACTGCAGAACACTAGACAAATAAACAATACAGCATTACTTTAGAATATAAAAACAATAACAACATATAAGTTTAATATTAGTAACACACTCACAGTTTAAAAATGGTTTTTAATTGCACCAACATTTTAACATAGTGAAGAATCATGCCGAAGCTGTATTTTGTGGTGCATGTTCGTAGGACGGGGAAACGTGAAATAGAACACGAATAATTTTTACCTATTAGGAAGTCATTTTTCTGCGAACTCGTACAGGCTAGTTATTGGATTCCACGACCTGCGAACACTACACTTCAGCTAATAATCTACAAGACTATATAGTATATACTAGGGTACATGCTATTACGCTAAAGCTAAACATTAGCCGATAACAACAAAAATGGGATATGGTCATATTATCGTACTGAGCGTATACCAACTGAGGTAGGGAAACTTGGATAGGAAAGTTTCTCGATTACGGGGACTTGGAAAATAATTTAAATTGAATATTTCTATAGAACAAGACGTATAATGTACTTATATGTAAAATAGAAAAAAATAATGTTTTCTAATATTTCAAACCATTTTAGTTACAGCTGAAACCCAAAAAAATAAATAGTAATTTCCGGTTTATAAATTATATCTACAAGATGAAGCATGATAGATTAGAACAATTTACCGTGCTATGAAGTATAATGAACTCAATGATAATAAGGGTACCTACTTGATAAAAATGTATTTTATTCACATCAATCAAAATGGTATTACAGACTACTGTAATACACATAGAGCACAGATATTTAAAATAAACCATATTTTATATATCTGTGACATAGAGTAACTATATGGTAATACCATAGATACACATAATATACATAATACTTTTATATATCTGTGGGTAGGGCACTATAGAATACAGTATCAACTATCAAATCATTAAAAAAATGTAATGGCTTGTTATAAATAGAATTAAGAATAGTTTAAATTTAATCTTTTCTATGGTGAGGTTTGTACCTACTGAAAAACTGTAATGTAATTAACGTATTAATTTTTATTAAAAGGTAGATACCTCTATAGCTCTATAGTTTAAACAATAATTATACACTTACAATATGATGATTATATATTCTAAATCTTAATGGAAAATAAAAATTTAAAAATGTAAATCAATTACCTATAATTAAAAATGTTTCGATTTTCTTAAACAGCAACTTTGCATAAAGGAAAGTGAATGTAGATGGTACTTGGGCAAGTCAAAAATCCAACTTTTTTAATACTTTTTAAAAAAATTGAAAAAAACGATAAAAAAATAACAAAAAAAACGGGAAATTTTACGCAAAATCACGTTTTTACAAAATACATTTTTTTAAAATGCTCTAACTCAAAAACGAAAATCCGCAACAACTTGAAATATCCACCAAATCTTTATATTGGCATTCTCTATACGTGATTATATTTTCAAAGTATTTTAACATATTTTGACTTATTTATGGACAATTAATTTTTTTGATTTTTGTAAACAATTTTTTTTTAAACATCTATGAAATTCAATTGGCTGTCCGAAAACTTTTGAAAATTGAATACAAGGTTTATAATAAGTTGAACTTATCGTAACTAAAAATTATCGGAGATCATTTCACTCAAATTATTTTGTAAGCCCATAAAGATCAAATTTGTATAAAATGTATCAAAATGACGATAATTTGCAAGTTATTTTGTAGATAAAAATTCATAAAATTTTTTCTGTTTATACTTAAGGTTCAAAATTTTAACACTAGTTTGTCCATAAGCTAATCTTCAAAAATATATAAAAAAATTTCTA